>JACXGJ010001531.1:25027-81738 GCA_016801105.1 Esox niger | reverse complement strand
CTTCCCCTGCCTCTCTTCCTCCACTCCTTCCCTGCCTCTCTTCCTCCACTCCTTCCCTGACTCTCTTCCTCCACTCCTTCCCCTACCTCTCTTCCTCCACTCATACCCCTGCCTCTCTTCCTCCACTCCTTCCCCTGCCTCTCTTCCTCCACTCATTCCCCTGCCTCTCTTCCTCCACTCCTTCCCTGCCTCTCTTCCTCCACTCCTTCCCTGCCTCTCTTCCTCCACTCCTTCCCCTGCCTCTCTCCTCAGTCCTGACCGGCAAATGTCCAGCTGTGAAGCCAATTTCTCGGTGCCCCCCCCCATCAGTCCTTACCTGCAGGTCTAGGGTGGTCAGCTGCTTGCCCTTGTCGACGCCTGCGTTGCGCTTGTACTCGTCGATGGTCCAGGAGGGCTGACCACGTTTCCCATCACCTGACAGACCGGTCAGCCTGAGGTCTGTGTACAGGGGGCTGCCCTTGACATGGGACTTGACTGAGGGGGGGAAAGGGTGAGGCGAGAACACCTGCTGGATCAGGTAGGAGTCCTTGGATGGCTTGGATGAACGGTGGACCTGTGGGGCAATCTCATACTGGGTGTAGGGTGGGGGATGGGGGGTTCAGGAGAGAGACAGACAGTTGGTAGAGATAGAGAACACCACCTTTAACAGCAAGACTGAATGTAATTCATTTATGCAATTTTTACATTGACTGACTTTAGAACCCAAATACAGTGATTCAACTGAATATCAGTGCGTTTCCTTCAACTGCTCCATACCTAATACAAGTTGGGTTGAATACTCCAAATCCCAGAGTCATTACTTGGATTTAGCCAGCAGGCACCTCTCTGTTTCGGACTGTTTCATTCCAGAACTTACCAATTGTAAATCATCTCTGTTTTGCCACTAGAAGCATCACTACACAAAGAAAAAGTCTGAGTGCACTTGGCCATTAATTAAAGATGAATGGCCAAGTGCACCAGGGACCGGTACCTCTGGCGGCATGTGAATGTGGAGAGTAAATTCTAGTAGACTCCTCTTTAATTCTAATGACTATTTAAAAAGTGTCATGTGAAAACCTACGGCTGACATTTTCAGGCTACATCTGGGCCAGCCTGGGCTGCCTCACTGTAGCCTTCAGACCGGCGTGTGGCAGTTGCTGTGCTGAGAGAGCAGTGTGCGCCTGTGAGCCTGCAATTCTCTTCTTTCCAGTGTAACACTTAATCACTTATGTCCTAATAGAAACATGGTGGCCCACGGGAGGTGTGCTGGAGGAGCTCCTGAGGAATAGAAATACACTTGCCAAAGCTTAGAGTTAGGCTTGCTGCTGATGTTTGACGATTAAGAAATGAAATCATCCAGAGTAGGCTACCACACCAGGAGTATGCCTAAAATGTAGCCGAGTCAGGATCAATAGCTTGTTTAAAAAACTCTAGATGTGTGTTTGGTGTTACCCAATAATATCCTCATAGCCTCTAGTTAGTCAGGAACATGTGGCAGCCCAAATAGTTCTATACACTCTTTCAAATTGAGCTAAGATTATGACAGAATGAATGCAAAAGACTCAAATCTGTCTGTGGGCAACCAAAGCAGTAGCAACTTTTAAAATAGCCTACTCAGCCAACAGTAGCCTTTTCTTGAGAGAAACATTTGGCACACAGGCATCAGCAATTGACCGTTTGTAAGCAATACAATTTGATGGGTCCATGAAACTGGAAATCATTTTAAGGCCTATAACTTCCTCCTAAAATTTGTACAATATGTCTCCACACACCTACGCTTAAGTCAAGGCTGCCCAATGTTGTTCCTGGAGAATTATACTCCTGTAGGTTTTAATGACAACCCTGCTCCTGGAGAGCTTCCCTCCTGTAGGTTTTAACAGCAACCCTGTTCCCAAACCAGGTTCATCACAAATGGGGAAAGAACATACAGGATGCTAGATCTCCACAGACAGGGTTGGGGTTAAAACATAAAGGATACTAGATCTCCTCAGACATGGTTCGCTTTAAAACATAAAGGATGCTAGATCTCCACAGACAGGGTTGGGGTTAAAACATAAAGGATGCTAGATCTCCACAGACATGGTTAGGGTTAAAACATAAAGGATGCTAGATCTCCACAGACAGGGTTAGCTTTAAAACATAAAGGATGCTAGATCTCCACAGACAGGGTTAGATCTCCAAGAACAGGGTTGGTCAGCCCTCGGCTAGCGACCATGAATTCAAGACATGAACAACAGATTTGTGACCTTAGTGACCCTCCAATTCTAGTCAGATGCCTCCCAGACAGGCCATTTTGTCAGCCCCACTTTTTGTTCCAGCACCTCCCATTTCACCATTCAAGCACAGAGTGTATTACTTTCCACGATCACGCTGCTTTAGAAATGAAACATACTCCAGTATCCACTCTCTCTAACACAATAAAAAGTCATCTGTGAACCGGGAGCCACATAATGAAGCAGAATATTGTTTTTTAATATCTGCGAGCCGCCATCACATTTAGACCCAAGGGAAAGCAAAGAAAATGCTCCTGTACAGATTGGAATGGTCGGCGATCAGAAACCGCAATAGCATATAATGACAAAGCCATTGTGAAGTGCATATTGGGCTATCATGGGATAAACGTTAAAATGTTTCTTTACTAACACAATAAAAGCCATGATTTGTAACTTTGGTTAATCTAAGCCTATAAATTCATTCCAGTTTGTGGCAAATAAGTCTGCATTCAAAACAAACCCCATGACGCCATGACAATGCCATGAAAACAAAAGAACATGATTTCTGGGATGGTTATTGTCTTTTTTCTTCCAACCGTCACACATACTGTATCACTCACCAAAACCAGTATTTCTCCCAAAACGTTTGTATATGTTTTTGTCTCACATTTCTATGATTTCTATTCCCTTGTGTGAATGCTTCTTCCCTCAACCTACCAATCATTTTGACTACATCACTCCATATTGCAATCTACTGATAACAATTCTGTGACAGAATTAAAGCATCTTCTGATTTAACATGAGTCAGAATTTATCTCAGTTTTTTTGCCTTTTCATGTCAATACAGAATCAGACTGTGTCCAGAAATCGTTCCAGAAAATTCTAAGAGCAAATCCCATGAATCTTCTTGAAGACCCTGTCACAGGGTCCAGGTTTTGCTCAAAGCCTTTTTTTCCAATGTATTTTTTGATAATTTTACCCAAAAACTGAGTCAATGTGCTGCAATGGTTAAAGGAAGCTGCAGCATCCTAAAAGTGACCCAACTTTATCTTGTCACTGTTTTTTTTGTCATCTATACATTGAAAGTTTGTCCCAAATGGGCAATACTCACCAACCTTCAGCAGAACTGTGGTCGCTTTGAAGTGACAAACTGCATTCAACTTTAATTAGAAGTAAGATGAATAGCTGTAGGGGGAAAACCCAGCACAGTGCATGCCTGACTGTTTCTTTGCCAAGTAAATCTGCTCTCAGCTCTTGATCACCCAGGCTCCTTGTCAATCAGGCTTATCTATTTGTGCAGTAAGCCTAGTTAGGGGCTGTTCAGTCTAAACTGAGGTTGGAAGCCAGTTGTATCATATAGGTGGTCGTAGATTAGATGAAGTTCGATATTTTTAAGGGAAACATTCCAGGGTGCAAACATTTTGTGAACACACAGTTGGCTGTGTCCCCAAAGCAGATCACAGCAAATAATAAAACAAATCTTCGTCTGACTCAGGCCTGACTTTCTGCTTGCCTGAAGAGAGTGACAAGCAGGACGACAACTTCAACATCGCCATCACGCTTCTCACAATATTACTTGGACACCTCAACCTGACGTCCTTATTGACAGGCAGGAAAAATATGACTCTAGGCGTGTCTATGGTGTCCAGGAAGGGAGAGGAGGGAGGAGGAAAGGAGATAGGGACGGACTGTCTGTGCAGAGGGAGTTTCAGGAGATATCCGAGCTGACTGGAAAGAGAGAGAGATGATCCAGGGACTGCTTGGTTGAAAGCATTTGGATGGTTAGACGGGCGAGGGAAGACAGAAGAGGAGGAGGTGAGTTTAAAAGGAAAGAACAGAGGGAGGCTATAGGGAATGGAGGAATAACAAGAAAGGGAGTAGAAAGAGACAGAAGAGAAGAAGACAAAGGGATTAGGTAAAGGACCATGGGACTGCAGAAGAAAGAGTATGACTTCAAGGACACTGATGTGATGGACTGACCTTTAATTTTTGTCTGTACCAAGTCTCTCGTTTAACCGAGACACAACAAACACCAAAACCTCTACAATGGTCTCATAGCAACATCTTCCGTGGAATGTTGGATCTCAATACAATATTAATGTATAATGAAGCCCAGGTAATTACATTCAATACTTTAAATGAAGAAAACTATGAATTTAGCTTTGAAAACAACACCAGGCCTGTAAGTATTAACGACGAGGAAGTCAATTGACGAAGAAGTTAATGAATCTCTCAAAGACACTGATGCCTCATACCATGTCAAAACAATAAAATACTCTGCTTTGGTGGAGCTTACCACACAGCACTCTTTCAGCAGGCATGCGGAAGGAAGACATGCAGCTTTAACAAGTGTATTCAATGATACCCTGATCCAGGTCTGGAAGGAGATCCCCCAGGACACCATCCACCGTCTCATCAGGAGCAAACCCAGATGTAGTCAGCAGTGAATAGAGGCATGTAGGAGTCATACACAATACCGAGGCAGATTATGAGTTGACGTGATGAAGATCACACAAGTTGGAACCGCCTGTGGTTTCAATTGTTTCCTTTGATTCTCGGTGTGAGTTTGGATCCAGCCCTCAATCGGTTGGTGATTTTGGTTTCCATTGACTGTCATTACATCATTTTGTTCTAAAATTACAATGTACTGTAACGATTTTGATCTACTGTATAATATATTTAGTTCATCGAGACCTGATATGTGATTTAAGAATTCCTTTAAGTTTTTTGAACAGTGTAGTTTTCTTCATTATTTAGCAAACCAGTTTATAGTACCTTTCAAACTAAGGAGTAAAACAGTTCTATAAAACATCAGTTGCTATATGCACTTAATTTTTTGCCACTTCTAACAGTTTCAGCAATCAGGTAGTACCCATATCATATGATTTTACATATTGTGATATTACACATCACAAAAGTTAAAGTTATACTTTAAAGTACCAAAGTTACGGTATACTTTTTCATGGCGAGAAAGAAGTTGCCTAATATCAACAGATTTCAATTGCCAGGACACATCACTCCAACAGTGTGAAACAGCACAGTGATAAGTGCACAAACCAGCATCAGGCCAGATATGAGTTCCACATACACAAACAGTAAACAAACATATACTGAGCTGACCTGAAATGTATATGTTGCTAGAACAGATCAAAGACAATAATATCGGTAAAAAGGACCTGCTGGTACCGTATTTTTGCCAAATACCACAGCACACCTTCATAGGTCCAGTGGAGTCCATGCCTCGACGGGTCAGAGCTGATTTGGCGACAAAAATGGGACCTACACAATATTAGGCAGGTGGTCATAATGTTATGGCTGATCAGTGTAATCCATAATTAAGAGATTCACAAACTATGAAGTGCTTCAATAAATAATCACTTTAGTGGAACAGTAGGGATCTTTTACTATAGAATTGTAAAGAAAATGTGTTGATTTTCATCCGGAGGCTCCTGATGCCAGCTTCCCCTAGCACAAAGACATTTTAAGATTCAATGGTCCGTTCCTGATATAAATTAAGTTTACATAGAATGAAGTCGCAAAAGTCAATTATTTGTGTCTAATTAAAGCAAGTCTGAGGTTATTTCTTAAATGATGAACCAAAAAGAACTGCCACAATGTAATGAATGTCTTTCAGAAATCGGTCTTACATTACTGTCATTGAAATACATTACCTCAGACATGTCAGTTTTATGTCCAATCTCCGAATGCCACCTCCCTACTATTTCAAGTAACTCCATTGATCTTTGTGTCTTAGTATCTGTTTTTATAGCTAGGTATTTTCTTCACAGGGTTCGATTCTTTGCTTTCACAAACACATTATTTGGATTGTATTCTTGCTTCTTAATCAATGTAAAATATACAAAAATATCTTCTTAAATAACTGCATTTACCATGGAAAATATTCAAAGTGTGAAGGAGGGGTTGAATTATGAGTCAAGTCAAAACCATTTTGAAAGACATTTAGTCATTCTTTTATGTAATGACATCATTTTGTAGCTAACTGCTTTTCATCCTTTCCATCTATTCCTAAGTCTTTGCACATTATCTTAAACATCAGTACAGGTGGACGTTTTGCTTTCTTAAGTAGACAATATTGCCTGTGTTACTGTTGAGTCCCAACACATCAAAACTGATTGGTGGGAATATAACCTTTCAAAATTGATGTTACGGGAAGTAACATATTAATTGATCCTGGGTTTGGAATGTCATATAGAGGAACTAACTGGCGAACTATCATAAATATACTCTGAACCTTTGACATCCCTACAAAATTCTTCTTGAACAAGCATCAGCTTAAAAGCCTCGTATCATCATATCCATAGTCCCTACAAGACCAGGTGTATTTAAATTATTTTATGTCATGATGAAATTTAATTTACTTATTGATGAATGCGTTTAAGTTTCCAAAGTCTCCTTAACTGAGGCAGAATAGTAAAAAAATGAATCTTAATCAAGAAATACATATTTCTCTCAAAAACATTAAACACAATCACATTTATTGGGACCCAAAAAATTCCTATGAACCAAATCTAATGGAAGTGTCTTTACATTAATATCTACTTCATTTGTTTTCTCATGTAAATATCAGTCATTAGGAAATAATTAGCATGTGTCCCCTGGCTGTTGCAGGCATAGGGGCCTGGAACACCTTCCATTTGAAGTCAAGCATGTGGGAGGAACAATACTAATTTAATTTTGGCAAATAGCAATACTGCAAGGCGGGGCACCGAATGGAGACAGGACTGGTGGCATGTACCCGAATTTGGGCGGAGTTGTCTGGGAACGAGATTACTCATACATTTCCTGTTTCACTGGGGCATAAATATAAGTTGTCATGCACGCCAAACTCCATCCGTCGTCTATCAGCATCTGAAAGGTCACCTCAAAGACCACATGCACAAGCCATATATTCTCTACCGTACTGCAGGGAAGGAATGACATGCGGTCATGATCAGTGCCTCTGGAACCATCATAACCTTGCACAGCTTGATTTGAGTCAGCGTCTTCATGCTACATGTTCTAAAAAATGAAATGATTACTATCTACCAGGTCAGTGACAACACTCGCCGGGCAGAGGTGAAAACAGGCTCTGTTTTGTAGTTTTCCACTCACAGTTACTCACATTCATCAGTGAATATGAATCGGAGCAAGGGGCTCTGCTTGGGGCACTGAATGCGTGCTTCAAGTCCACCTATTTGAAATCAACTTCGCAGAGACTGTGTGTGTGCCACGGCATGGGGGCGTGTCTAGAGACCACAGTTTGCCTGCCAGGAACACATGCCCTGCAGTCAGACTTTTGAGATCATTATATTTTCCCCCGGTGAGCAATGGCTAGTGTTTGTTCACTTTACGTGATCAGTGTCTATGTGTACCACGTTGGAATGAGTTGTCTGGTGAATTCAAATAAATCTGTGAATGTAAGTTATTAGCACAAATCAGGATGTGTTGTACATTACCTCTTTTCTGACTGTTCACTGATGCATGTTGAAAAATGTAATAATATTAGCAGTGTTAGTTTATGTACTACTCTAGAATAAAGAAACAGCATTACATATAAAATGATGCAGTTGAAGTGTCAGTCCCCTAACCTGTAAATCCTTCTACTGATGTGAATGGGTTAAAAGCACAAACCCTGCTCCTTTGAGTGAAAGAAGCGCTGTCTTTGCACGTTTGTTGAAATGACCCAAATGGTCATTTTTTACCCAGTACCTTGTTTTAGAATATGGGAGTTTAAGATCTAGGTACTGACTGTTCATGTCCTATTCAAACTTTTACAGCAGATTGTCAGTGATCATGAATTGAAAAAAAAGAAACAGTGTGACAAAAAGGAGAGTAATAGGGACATGAATTATGTCAGAGAAGGTCAGGGAGGGTGGAAGAAATATATTGGAAAACCTATCCAGTCTTTTCACAGATGAGAGACAATTAACTAAATTACCAAAAGGGAGGGAATGTGTCAAGATGAAAGCCGTATCTGAGACTTGGTCAAAGTCACTGAAAAATAGAGAAGAGACAGACAGAAACAGAAAGAGAGAAAATCTCTCGTACATATCATGCCAGTCATCTAAATGGAGAGGACATGCTAGGGAGTTATCCACTGAGTGCTCCCAAAGATGCTTACACGGCACAGGGCCTCTCAACTGACAGCTCGGGGTCGAGACCCATTTCGATTAACATCCGTCCATTTGGCTTCCCATGGAAAGGTCAGTGAGAATGACTAGTCGGTGTTACTACTGCCAACTGAGACCGACATATCAACATGCTGTTTAAAAGCCTTAAGCCCTGGGGAGGGGACGGGAGAGGCCAGAAGAGGGTGCCCATAAGCCCAGATTTATTAGGTTCACTGTGACCTTCCCCTAAACCAGGGGTGTCAAACCGGTTCCACGGAGGGCCGAGTGGCTGCAGGTTTATGGTTTTTCCTATAAATTGGTTCCCAGTTCAGACCTAAAAAACCAGGTGAGGGTAGAAACTAACCAATGAGTGACCTAATTAATCAATCTAGTACAAGGTGAGAGCGAAAACCTGCAGACACTCGGCCCTCCATGGAACCGGTTTGACACCCCTGCCCTAAACCTTTCACTTTTCAGGAATCTAGCTAATCTGTATTTATTATGTTAATGACAGAAGAAAAGTCCAGACTTTTTCATCTACTTCCCAGATCCTTACTCTGCTGTTCCAGGAGATCCAAAAAGACACACACAAAATCCTTCTAGAAATGACAAAGCTCATTGTTGTCGGTAGATGTTGTTTACACAAACATATCAATCACATTTATTTAAAAAATGCATTGTTGCCAGACCGTGTAAGCGGAGCTGGCCAAGAAGAGCAAATGTCTCTTACTGCCTGACTGAGTGGCTGGCTGAGTGGCTGGCTGACTGGCTGGCAGACTGGCTGGCCCTTGTTAAATAGCGTAGTGGTTAGAGACGTGGACATGCAACCAACATGTCCTGCGTTTGAATCCTGTCACAGTCAGAGCAAAATATGCTTTATGATTTGTTCCAGATTGATAAAAACGTTGCTGCCCACAACCTTCAGTAGCTATGTTATAGAAAGCCTAAAATAAAACTGTTTATATTGTGACTACTTCTTGTGGAATTTCGAAGTACGCATCTGTGCATGATTTTTGGGGTAATATAGGCTAGATAAAAACCCCTTGGTCAGTAAAATAGTAAGGGTTTCCACGATACTCTCGTCATTTCACTGAACGAAAAGTCAGTTATCATCAACTACAGTCCCCTCCAAAAGTATTGGAACGGCAAGGCAAATTCCTTTGTTTTTGTTGGTCCCTAAAGACATTTGGTATTAAAATCAAAAGATGAGTATGAGTATTAATTTCCTAGTATACAACTTAGGACATATCACTGTTTGTATTAGAACCCAGCATTTATAGGTGAGCAAAAGTTAAGGAACAAATAATCTTAATGTAAAAAACATTTAATATTTGATGGCATAACCCTTGCTTTCAAAAACTGCCTCAAGCTAGCGACCCATCGACTTCACCAAACTGTTGCATTCTTCATTTGTGATGCTATTCCAGGCTTTTAATGCAGCTTCTTTCAGTTATTGTTTGTTTTCGGGTGTTTCTCCCTTCAGTCTCCTCTTAAGGAGGTGAAATGCATGCTTTATTGGGTTAAGGTCAGCTGATTGACTTGGCCAGTCTAAAACCTTCCACTTTTTCCCCTGATTAAGTCCTTTGTTTTGTTGGCAGTGTGCTTTGGGTCATTGTCCTGCTACATGATAAACTTCCTCTAGATTAGTTTCAATGTATTTCTCCGTAAATTGGCAGACAAAATGTTTCTGTACATTTCTGAATTCATTCTGCTGCTACCATCATCAGTTACATCATCAAGAAATATTAATGAGCCTTTTCCAGAAGCAGCCATGCACGCCCAAGCCATGACATTACCTCCGCCATGCTTCACAGATGAGTTTGTATGCTTCGGATCATAAGCAGTTCCTTTTTTTCTCCACACTTTGGCCTTTCCATTACTTTGGTAGAGATTAATCTTGGTCTCATCAGTCCATAAGGTTGTGTTCCAGATCTTTTGTGGCTCATCTCTGTACTTCTTTGCAAATATCAATCTGGCCTTCTTATACTTACTGCTGATGAGTGGATTGCATCTTGTGGAGTGGCCTCTATATTTCTGCTCTCTGAGTCTTCTTCGAACAGTGCATTGTGATACCTTCACACCTGCACCGTGGAGGTTTTTGGTTATGTCACTTACTGATGTTTTGTGAGTTTTCTTCACAGCTCTTACAATATTTCTGTCATCAACTACTGTTGTTTTCCTTGGTCGACCTGTTCAATGTCTGTTGCTCAGTACACCAGTAGTTTCTTTCTTTTTCAGGACATTCCAAATTGTTGTGCTATGCCCAATGTTTGTCCGATGGCTCTGGGCGACTTTCCTTCTTTTCTCAGCTTGACAACGGCTTGCTTTTCTCTCATAGACGGCTCTCTGGTCTTCATGTTGGTTTATCCTCTTTAACAACAAATGCAGTCTTTATAGGTTAAAACCAAGGATGGAAATGTAGACTAGTCTTGCAGAGCTATTTAATGTTGGAACAATCAACCTAAAAGGCAACACTTGGGCAATAAGGAACATCTGTCAGTCACATGTTCCAATAGTTTTACTCACTTGAAAAATGGGTGGGTTCAAACAAAGGGTGGTATGTCCTGAGTTGTTTAACACATTTAGATGTGAATATGAGGAAATGAAAGCTGAAATTCTGAACTCTTGTCTCATACTAATCTTTTGGTCTTGATTCCAAATGTCTTCAGTGAACAACACTGTATGACATTCCAGATGTCTTCTGTTACAATATAATCCCCTTTTTGGAACTTGACAGATAATTTCCTGCCTGTGCATGAATTTACTTCCTCCTTCCTAAATTCCTATCACTCGGACAGCAAAACTAACGCACAGGATATTACTGCTCAATTTCCACATAATAGATTATAACATTGCAGATAAAGTTTGGAATTATATGACTTCATATGCACATCACAATATCTAAGGATCTGCATCATGAAACTGAGATCTATCCTATTTGTTAAAGGATTGAATCCATCCTGTTTATAAAAATATGAACGTGAATGTTTTCTGAGATTTTGTTTGTGTTGTATTTAGACATTCTTAACCCCCATAATCAGTTATCATCATGAAAATACAGATTATTTTCCTAGATAGACAATATTTTAGTCATTTATGAGAATTAGACATGGTCCCCTTTTGAAAAGAATTACAATTATGAATCTATAATTTATGAAAGAATAATAATTCACAAACAAGTAACTCAATTCCCTCTCTCTGGATGACAACAACAGTCCTACAACATGGTGCCCAAATCCCTGTACATCACAAAACGAGTTTACAGACCTCCTTGTTAGCATGTAACCTCCAATACATGGCTGATCGGTGTTTATCTTAACAGTAATAGTGCCCATCTGAGAGCTTCATAAAGGCTGCAAATAAGACAGATCCTGCCTGGAACCCAGTGTCTCCTGTGGTCCATTAATCTCACCTCTCATTTTCTTTTCTGTGAGGAAGGGGATATGGGATTGTGTGTATGCGTGTGTATGAGAGAGTATTTGTGAATAAGTATGTGTGTGTTTAAGAACTGATTAAGGGAAGTAATCATGAAGTATTTTTCGGGTTCATATATCACAATCATCCACACAAATTATTGTTAATGTCACCATAACTTTCTCTGTTTCTGTACTTAAACAATGAACAGTACTGTTCTGTCCATTCAAAGAATCATATAAAATAATTCCATTGTTTTCATTTATTGAAAAGAAGCTACACAGTGTCTCTCCTATCTGGAAGCTATATGAATAACAAAAACTCAAGGCTGCACTCCAAACAAATCTCTAATTTCACTGTAACAAGTTAAAGACTCAGGTTTTGCTTCAGTTTTTGCTTTATGGTTTTATCCAGCAGTTCTCACAGGACAACCAAGGTAAAACTGTGTTCCCATTCTGACAACAGAAGCCAGCCCGATGGACAAAAACAATGGGTATTACAGCCCATCACAGCAATGGCAGGGAAATTATGAAGGGAGCCTGTACAAAAAAGTATGGACACCGTCCATGTGGACAATAGAGTCTTCTGAAAGACTTAAATGTAAATGCAAAACACTACAAAAGTAACAATGCAAAAAAATTGGTAATGTTGACTTAGTGTTACTGCTACTCCTTTCTTGTCTTTTCACATACTGCCCCAAAACAGCCCCCCCCCAACAAAAGAGACAATATACACAGTATGTTGGTGGTGAGCAAGGTAAATGTAATGTCAAAACGTTATCTGAGTGTAATCCATTGTTCTTACCTCTTTGGCTTTCCTGTGTCTGTCCTTGTCTCTGTCCCTGTCCTTGGCCTCCTCCCCAGGGTGCGAGGAATATGACACCGTCCTCCAGTCCCGTGGTGAGTTGGTGATGCTCGCCACCTTTGACTCTGTGGCGATGCTCTCCTCGTTGAGCGAGCGTGACGACCTCCGTGTGAACATACTCTTCTTAATTGCCTTGACCCTCAGACTCTCACTGTCTGAACAGCCCCACTCTGCAGAGCCATTGTCCACTTTCACATTGTGGCCTGTTGTGTGGCACTGGAAGACATGGGGCGACAGGTTGGAGTCTGCGTGAGGGGTTGGGTGGAGGTTGTCGGGGGTGGAGGTGCCGGCTGAAGCGTTTTCACCCGGCCTCCCGTTGGTTTCAGGCTCCTGGATCTTCTCATCCAGTTTAGTGAGCTTAGAGAGCACCTGTGAAATCTCCCCTCGGACGCCAGATAAGGACTCCAGCTTCTTCTCAATCTCACCTATTCTCGTCACCAGCTTGCACACGCTCGATTTGAGCTCATCGTCCGTGTTCTCCAAGGAGTGAAAGAGGCGGTCCAGCTTGGACTTGGCCAGTTTGACCGTATTGCGTTCAGGCGAGCTGTCGCCGTCCGACTTCATGGTGGCCTGAGAGAGAGACCCAATGCTGTTGTAGCATGACGACTGGATGACACCCAGTGAGTCGCACACGCTCATGTCGTCAAGGAATCGAAAGATGTCGCTGATGTCATCCCTGATCATCTCAGAGTCCTCGTCGGCGTGTTCAAACGAGTGTCTCTCTCTCTCGCCGTATTTCGCGTGCGCAGCGTTAGCAGCGTAGTCTTTTAGCTTCTTCTGTTCAGCCTGCTCAGTCTGGGTCCCCACGCTAGACGAGCTGTCAATGTTACCTCCCTGAAAAGAGGCACTGTTTAGGCCTTTCTCTTTAAATCTTTTCCCAATCTCTCTTTTGTCGACACCCACCCCAGGACCGCATCCAATTGAAGACATATCCTTGGTTTTCAACCCATTCGTTTTCTTTGCAAACCCAGAAGGGGAGGCTGTTACTTTTTCTTTGGCACACTGAAAGTGCTGCTCATTTTCTTTGTTTATGATATTGTGGCGATGGTTGTCTTTCAGTGGTTTTCCATTCAGAAACGACCTCTCAAAATCTGGATGCCCTTCTTCCATGTTCAGACTCAGGCTCTTCACAGGCCAAGATGGCGGCTTACCTTGCTTAGACGTACTTCTCCGTGTGTTAATACACTCCGTTACCGTAGTCGGGCCAAAATACGTAGATGCCTGAAGGTCGTCCAGACTCTCGTGCTTTGCTCGTCGTTTCTCTTGAATAGGGGAGTTCATAGCAGGTTCAAAGTAAGGGTTACTGTAGGGAAGCTCGAAGCTGTGGTTGAAGAATGTGGCAGGTTTGTGGAGCTCTCTCCGGTGGTAGCCTCCAGTTGCCCTGATGTTTGGTTTGCACTCTGAGGGAATTACCTAGAACAGAACAGAAGTAAAAAATGTAGTTGCTTTTACATCTGCGATAACATTTTATTATTTGAATAAGTTGAGCTGAATATTAGCATCTATTTAATGACCAAAATGCATCTGTAATTATTTAATTCACATACTTTCTTTAGGGCATTGCTTTAAAAATGTTTTGTTGTTATCCTATTTTTTTTGTAGGTTTTTCATAGTAATAGTTACTGTAAACACAACTCTCAAAACATCAGGTGCCCATTATAATACCTAACAAACAGTCAAACCAAGCAGAATGTTACTGAATATAACATTTAGCATTTGGCCAAGCCTTCCAGTAAAGAAATATGTTTCATAGATTGGTTATTCTCACAAAGAGCTATGTCCCATGAGACATTTTCACTCTATTTGAGTGTGGCATAGATCTATGGTCCTCTTTCACGAGTGGAGTGGGTGGTATTGTTTTCTCACTTTTCTTTTCCCCTTCAGATTTTTACAACAGATAATGTAAGACCCACAGATATTCTTAAGGTATTTTGTATCATTTTAGACACTGTATCCCATAGTGAGCATTAATACAGGAGCCCAAATGTGATCGTTTTTTCAGCAATTGGTCTTTTGATTAATCAGATTAGCTCTGAAAAAGATTTAATAAGACTGCTGGTCAAAAGGCCCATTAAAGTGAAAAACCTGGCTTCATGTAAAATCAGCAATGGGGTGAAGACTAGATATCAGAGAAAACTACATAACTAATTGCTGGTATGAAATTGCAGAGTTTTGGCAGTGGGTACCCTTCCTGGGTCCAAAACAGAAAGCAAGGCTTCTATTATCATTTCCCTCACATGTGTTGTTGTGTTAGTATAGTAATTATTATAGGACATTATATTACCTGTAAATCTTACTGGCTGTCATTTAATCTTTGTAAAATGCAATAGTATGTGGTGCAATCTTTGCACAATGGAATACAACACAAAAAAAAGTTTGTCAAACAACTAAATAAGTAAACAAGTATATGATCAACTAAAATAGAGAACAAAGACACACACCTGCGTGGAGAACGCCTGCAGGTTGTGAAAATCCTCCTTGAAGATGTTCCTCTTCTGGACGCACGAGTGGACGGAGAAGGGCTCTGTGTGGTTGATGTGCTGCAGGGACTCCTGGTCTGTGGTAGACTCACTGTCGATGTCCATGGGAAAGTAGGTGCTCTGCATCTCACACGGCGGCGAAGGAGGACTGCCGCTTGAGTACTGGGGCAAGTGCTGGAGTTTATCGAGCGAAGCTGCTCGACATTTTAGATCCTTGTTGACGCCCAACAGGAAGTTAGGGTCAGAGGTCGGGATGAACCGTGGGCTGCAGTTCGCGCAGTTAGATTTCGGGCTGGCCGAGTGGGGATGAGGGTGGGGATGAGGGGAGTTGTTTTGGGACATGGGGCGGTGCTGGTGACCCGTTCTGGGGGTTGGATCAATCAGGTCATAACCGCCGCCCCTCTCGCAGTCTTGATACTTATAGGCATCCGTTTGGGACCTACACGACTCAAACGACTGGTTCTTGTGAAACTTGGGCCTGGGCGGTGCCATCGGAAGCTTGTCCTTAGCGATGCCTCCGTTCATCTGGATGAGGTTAAACATGGTGACAATATCTGCTGCCACCATGAGTTTCTTCGACTGCTGGTCCTCGACGGTACATCTCATCTTGTCTTTGAAAAGCGTGGCAGGGAATGCCGGGTCTAGGCATGCTGTGTAGAACAAAAGGCTCCGTAACTTGGCCAGATGGACAAGGTCAAAACGGGCACATAGGGACTTACACAGATCCTGATAGGACACACTGCTGTGTTTAGTGTCAAGCTCTTCCAGGATCCTAACTAGAAACATAGAGTACTCCGGGAGAGGATCCATGGCTGCTAGTGCGGACCTGGAGCTAGATGTTATCCTAGTTAGTACCTGTTATTTATGTATACTGTACTGGCGATGCCATTGAGATGAGGTGTCTCTAACACAAGGAAGACCTTTCCCTCTTATAATAGAGATAGGACAATGACCCTGAAGATTAGTGAAAGGATCAGGGAGAGAAAGGGAGAGATAGAGAGAGAAAGGAGAAATTAGTGGAAAGCCCAGCAAATGGGCAATGTCCTAAGAATGTCGGGTTGAGAGAGAGAAAGGAGAAATTAGTGGAAAATCCAGCAAATGGGCAATGTCCTAAGAATGTCGGGTTGAGAGAGAGAAAGGAGAAATTAGTGGAAAATCCAGCAAATGGGCAATGTCCTAAGAATGTCGGGTTGAGAGAGAGAAAGGAGAAATTAGTGGAAAATCCAGCAAATGGGCAATGTCCTAAGAATGTCGGGTTGATCTTGATGTTTCTGGTCTTACTTGTTTTCAGGGAAGTCACAGGACAATCGCTTACTCCAGTCCAATCGCAACCAAACACTGCAGAATTTGCATAATCACAAGTGATCCCATGTTATTATTCCATGTTATTGATCCCTTATTTGTGTCATTGTAAACTAACTATAAATTACAAAATATTTTATTTTTATTTTCACTGTTTAGAGGTTTTCACTGTTTAGACAGGGATAAGGCAGGATATACATTGTGAAAAACTGTACAGTCTGTTATTGGTTTCCATGGGAAACTAAGCAGAACAAAATAAATGCTGACAGCATAATATATCATCCAGCTGTAATTGTATTGATACAATTCACTGGAATGTATTTGTTATATGCTAGATTCAAAATAGGAATCCCGGATATCCACACATATCGAATTCATTCACATTTGCATACCCTCACATTCACCCCTGAGTACTTCGGAACATGGGGGGTGGGTGGGGGGTGGTAATCAATGTGCGAGCTCTTCCCTGGCGCGCGCTTAATAATACATAGCCTACAGAACCAACAAAGGGATAAACTCACCTCACGCAAGGTTCAATTTGCTCTTCTCCGTGTGAGAATTCAAAAGCTATAGAGACCACTACCACGAAATAAAAGCGGCAGCCTGGCAAAGTTGACGCACAACATTCAATCGTCAACTGAACGATAAAACAAAATATTTATTCCATTCGGACATCGTGGTAAATAATCACACAAATATCCGACTTGATTCCGATTTACTCAAGTTTGTATACATCGATCCCGTATCATCTAATGTATTGTATTCCATTGGTGGAGGTTTGGTCTCCACACACTGGGACCGCGTCTACCGGAGCTGTTGGAACCGTGCTGTCCGCGTTATCACGCGCGCGCGTGTGGTGCTGAAAATGCTCCCAGCCGGCTTTGTTTCCACCTAGTATGACGTAATTACACCTTAGCACCAACTGCAAGGCAGGCACACTAATGGAGACTATTGATTATTGTTCTGTACATTATTAAGCATATTACGTTAGGCTACTGTAACATACAGTATAGCGTGTTAAAATATGTATCTGCTATAATTTAATTGAAAAAAGTACTTAAGTAACTGTGTATTCTCGTGTATAAATAAATAACAGTAAAAATCTGTTGTTGTAGCCTTAGAAATAATACAACATTAAACATGTAACATTGGGATCCCTGCGATTCACAATGCCACTAACCGTCGTTATGATGTAAAATAATTTGCGCACGGGTCGTAAGGTGAAGTAGGAATGACGCGAATCCGAGAACAACCTTGTTAGACTGGTGTCAAGCTCCCTTCCAGAAAACATTTTGGTTGTGCTTTGTTGACCTACAATCCCTGATGGTGACTCTGCTTTTCTTATTTCATCAGATACCAAAGAGTGGAGATCATTATTTGAGATCGTATAAGCTCTTACGTTCTTATTGTGAAATTTGCCTAAAGCCTACCATGCACTGTAAGGTTAACGGATATCATCGGGTTTATTGCACAATTCCGTCATTCAACAGAATTATGTTCTTCAATAAATTAAGTAATGAAAATCATGTAAACGTAAATAGACATTTTTGTGTGTTCAGTGATTAATGATTACACATTATTTAGCTGTGCTGTAATCTGAGTAAAATGGTTCTATTCGCTGTGCTGTAGTTTGAATTAGTCTGTGTCGTGCTGCACTCAGATGTAGACTTCTCAAGACTGTGCGGTAGCCTGTTAGACATGCAGTACTGTAGTATGAGATAGACTCTGCAAGGCTTGTTAGACTGTAATATACCAGCATAGACTATTTGACGTTATTGCCCTACCTCTTCCGCGCTTGTAATAAAGCCACATAAACATGGATAACTCCATTTAGTATTTTACGTGAATTGTTTTAATTAACAAGTAAACACAAAAACCCAATGGGCTTTAGGTAACCACTGGTGCTGTTTCAGTAAATTGAAGATGTGTGGGCGAAGTGTAGACCTGACTTCACAATTTCTTCCCTGTTTTTCTTCCCACAGCGTGGTGTTAAGGAATACTAATGTCCACTTCCATACCTAGTAGTTTTATCCACCTATTCACATTTTTCTTTGTAGGTTTACAAAAATGTTTGATGTAAAAAATGTAACATTTCGAACAGTGGTCCTCTTATAGTATTGCTTGAAATGACTAATGTTTGTGCTATTATTGTAAACAAATTAATTTCAATTGAAATATTGATATGAGTGTATTTAGGAGAAATTGAGGAATTTATCTTTTTTTCTTTCACTATACCACTGTTCACGTAACATAATGCTTTGCTGTCATGTATCAGTTAAATGTAAATTAATCAAAACGTTTTCATATGAATATGTTAAGAAAACCTCAACAGCATCCTGGACCTCAACCTATGAAAACTCTCTGAATAAACAATTGAGATAGAAACTAAGTCCTTAATATTCTTATTACAATTTGATAAAGAGATTAATCTGTTCAGAATTGATTATTATTTATCTTTCAAATGTAATCTCAGGTGATTAATCTCTCGGATCCATCAAAACTCTCCTTTAACTGATTATGAATGTTATAATCAGGCAATTGACTTATCATTATAAATGATCAGACAGAAAACCTATTCGCTAACAGACAGATGATTTGAATAATAACATTTTAAACATTTCCAGTGCATGAATAATTATTGTAAATAGGGCTTTTCGGGGCTGCTTGGCTTGGCATGGTCAAAGATAAAAATTATCAATGAGAAAGAGTGTTAGAGTAGAAATTAGATACTCTAATTTCACGACTGTTGGATTTTTTTCTTGCAGGGAAATTAAACTGTAATTTTGCTATAAGAGCGATTACAGCAATTACAGGAAGAGATCCAATCAGTTTACCACAAGAGAAAAATATATGCTTCAGAAAATACTTTAATTTCCATTCCATTCTTCTATATGTTCACAGTCAGAGCTGTAATTTAGAACAAATGATTTGAAGATTTTGGTGATTTCAATTCCCATTGAAAAGGTAATTGTTAAAAGAAAGGGACAATAATGATAGTAAATGTTTAATTTTAAAACATCCTTTGTATTGAGAAGTTTTAGTACAAATGGAAAAAAAACAGACTCATTTTAGCTGAACCCGTGGAAAGGACTGCTAGAATGGCTCTGTGATTTTATGACCCAGTGCACACCCTGTGAAACAAACCCCCAGTCTCCCAAAAGGTGGCTGATTTGAGTCCCTAATTGCTCCAGGGTTGCCTCCACTCTCTCAATTGACTCCACTCTCCCAGGATGTTTCCACTCTACCAGGGTGTTTCCACACTCCCAGGGTGTCTCCACTGTCCCAGGTTGTTTCTACTCTCCCAGGGTGTTTCCACTCTCTCAGGTCATTTCAGGGAGAGTTGGACCATGCAAAGACGTGCATTTCCATTGTTTCCTCCGAAGTGGCACAACCAATGAGTGTTACAACAATCATAAACACAGAACAGGGAGGGGTCTAAAAACCTGCCTAAATTCATAAGAATATAATGATATTTTAACAATTTCATAAGCTATATTAATTGTGAACGGTATTATATATTCTCAAAAAAAGGAAAGAAAGGGTTAGGTATATGGCCAAATGGAGCTTTTCTTAGGCACAACAGTATGCCTTATAGCTATTATAAACCCATTACTAACACAATAATAACGCAATAATAACAAGACCGAAACCATGGAGTCTACACTGGGGGGGACCAAATCTGATGGTGGGTCTGGGGATCCCCACCCAGAAACATTCATTTTGTTGACATTATTTAAAACTTGCCAACACATGGGACAAACTAATTATTTATTATTTAGAATAATGTCTAATAGTGTATTGTATTACATTGCTCTGTGAAGACTCATCAATATTTGCATGATCTAATATTGTGGTGTTGTTCCTGCAACATCTTAACTAATGTTGCTACAGGACCATCATTGCAAGGACCAGTAGTTGGTTGGTTAACCCAGACCGACAGAATATTCCCCTGCCCCCACCCAGTGCCGGCTATAGCCTTTTGTGAACCCTAAGCAACATTTTATTTGGGGCCCCCTCTCACATATTGGCCGTGGGCTTTCTAGCAGTCAAACGCCCCTGGTCATCAGGGGCCCTAAACGACCACTTTTGTCCCTAATGCCTGGAGCCGGCCCTGCCCCCCACCC
Source organism: Esox niger (assembly GCA_016801105.1). Classification (NCBI taxonomy): domain Eukaryota; kingdom Metazoa; phylum Chordata; class Actinopteri; order Esociformes; family Esocidae; genus Esox; species Esox niger. Next base: position 61,252 of record JACXGJ010001531.1, on the reverse strand, counting down.
TTTGACCTAGCCATAACCTCAGAGATACCTGTGCCTAAACCTAACCTCAGCTGTGCCAACATTAATTATGATGTCAAAGGAACAACACCAACACAGCACTATCAGATCGGTCATCAATATTTGCTTCTATTCTCACTCACATCCATGTCACCTGCTCTCCCTGCCCTGGTGGCATCCTCAGGCTCTCTCTGTCCCTCTAAATGGGCTGAATTACTATCAATTTCTGATCTGAATAGCAATGATTATTATTTCAAGAAACATTGACTCATCTTTTGTAGGGCCTAATACTAACTACTGTATACTTCTATCATCTGACTGCTACTCATTTTCTCACTGCACCCAACTGCCCAAAAAAACAATGTCACATGCTGTTATGACCTACAGTTGAATGTGAATCCCATAAGAAATAAAATACATGTGTTTTGCCTGCTCACTCCTGTTTTCTTTACAAATGGTACATATATGACCAATTCTCCAAGTGTATGAATACTTTTGAGCACAATTGTCTTATAATTACGGCCTTGAATTATAATTCACTTGGGAGCCTGGCAACCCGCAGTAGCAACTGTGATATCTGGCTCATGAAAGTTCGATCTAGCCGTCATTACCTCTAGCTAACAACCTACTGTATCTCCCATAACATATGATTGAGGTAGATAATTAGCTAATCTATCAAAACGTGTTTTCTTACACCGGCAACCAGGTTAGGCATGGTTAGGCCAATGTTATGTATTAAGAATAGTTGCAGTATATATATTAGCTTACTAGCTAACATTTTGTTCGCTAGCTGGCAGTCTAACACATTAACACTATGTTCACCCCACTCACAGCTAGCACCGAGACAACACCAGCCAAGAAGTCACTTCAATTAGACATACAGGCATTATTTCTATGCAAAGACAAAGTGAGTGCTACAGCTAGCTAACTATGAGACATTACAATATATAGCTGTCTAACTAACTAGCTTTAATAGTTGATCTCTTACAAAGCTAGAGGTTTGTGTAACAACTCTTCACTAAGAGCACACACCACAGACATCTAAACTAAGTAAAATGAAGTGAAATGGCAGAAGGCAGTATTTTTCATGTTTACTCTCTCAGAATCAAAGAGATGTTGTGTCCACCAATGCACATACAGCATGTGGCCAAAAGTATCTGGACCCACAACCATCACACCTATATGAGCTTTTTGGACACCCCATTCCAAAGCCATGTGCATTTGCAAAAAAATATTTGACCCTCACAGCTGAAATCAAACATATGGGACTGAATTCAAGACAATTGTTAGTGTGAAACTGTTATTGTTTACCAGACAATCCTTTTCAAAATGAGCAACTACATTCAGTATTGAATAACAAACATCTAACACATCACACAGCATTTACAATTAGGGTAACATTTTAAATGATGGATGAATCCAAAGGTAGTTTAAGAGAAATTATGATTTTGCAACCTGTAACATTGATGGACTAGCTCCCTGGAGAGGGAGTTATAGTGTAAAATATTAACAGGCATTTGAAGAGTTGAACTGAAAAAGCCCCATGCTCTATTCCTCTTCCTAACCTTTTCTCTTCATTTTTTGTTAATTCTTTCTCTGTCTCGCATGCCTCTCTCTTAAACTCTTTTTTAATTCTCTCTGTCCCCCCTCTATTTTCCCAATTGGTAAATGTGTCTCTATGTCCTCTTCAACAGTCTCTTCCTCGCCCTCTGTCTCTCCGTTCCACTGCTGACTGGAAAAGGTCAGTGTGTTCTTTGCCAGGGACTTGGGTCCCATGACGCCCAAGATTTGACTTTAAATGTTCAGTTCACAAAAATAGCTAAATGCACAATTAACTTTAGGGTGGAATTTACTCAACTTGCAGATCTTGGATCAGTTTAGCATTTCCTGAACTAATGGGTGGCATTTAACCTAACAACATGTAACAAACAGTATATTAGGTCAACTATGTTTTGGCACATAAATCTAATACCCTGTCAAACCCCTGTTTGATTTCAAAACAGCCAGCATTCTTCAAGGTATCATTTCCACAAGGTGACTATCAGTTTTTCTCCCGTCCCAAATTTTGCGCCAATTTTTGCACAACAAATCTCTGCATGCTCAGCAGAGACAAAGATCAGGATACAGTACTGTGCAAAATCTTAGGAACATTCAAAACAATTCTGTAAACTAAAGATGCCTTCAAAAATAGCCAAATGAAATGTTTCTAAACAAAACACAACTATTATAAAGAGCAGTAAATACTATAAAAACTACAAAATAAAACAACATTATTGGATAATTGACATCCGTCACCATCAGGTTTTTACACAGAGTGACAGAATGACACTGTTGCATTAAAGGTCCAGAACAATTGCCGTTTCGGTGGTACTGGAACCGTCACACCTGGCAGCGTCGATCATGCTACGACCTCTCATCCAGGCCACTCATTACTCTCGTCCCAATGTTCAATCAAACAGTATCTGCGTTTAGAAATAGTATTTATTAAGCATATATAATGATTTTAGGTAAAGAAAAGGATTATCCAGAATAGGTATGCATTGTGGGTCTGTCAGAGCTTCATGCATTTTGGTGAAAACCACTGAACTCAAATCAAGTGCTGTTGACCACAGAAAATAGCTCACGAAAAGGTGTGCCCTTAACACGAAAGCATAATTTACAGCAAGCCACTTTTAGTCATGGTGACCTCCACAGTGACATGGCTGACACAAAAGCATAGGTTCACATTCATGTGGAAAACATTGATTCCACCTGCTGAATATTCTAGACACAAACATTGGAGATGGAAACTGTTTACATGGAAAATAAGCATCAACGGGCTGTGGGAAGCAATCTACTGTACTGGTAACACCTTGCGGACCTGGTATCAAAAACCAGTACATGTGTGTCATTTCCCCATTCAGAATACTGTGTTCCCCCTGCATTCTATTCAGAGTAATATTATTTTTGCATTCTATTCTAAGTACTGTATCCCTTTGCATTCTATCCAGACTGTTGTGCTCCCTTTGCATTCTATTCAGAATACTGTTCTTCCTGCATTTTACACAGAATACCTGAAATCCTCTGCACTTTGTGGAGTGATTGAACAAGTGAAGAAACATGACACAAGCACACACAACTGGAATGCTCACTCAAGCTTGTCAAAGTTTGCAAAGCTATCGTAGCAATACAGCTAGATGGCTAATGTACTAAAAGTAGTAGAAAACCTAGAAGTTGATAGGAATTAGCCTGTTTTATCAAAGCTCATTGTTCTGTGGAGCTTTTGAAATGGTTTTTGTCATAACCAAAAAAATCTGAGAATCCAGGAGTGGTTAGGGGTCTAGATTATTATATAATACAGTGGTTCCCAACCTTTTCAACTTACTGTACCACCGACCGAATTTTGCTCTGCTTGGAGTACCCCTGATGTACCCCCTCATGTTAATTTCACTAGTAAGCCTATGGTGTCATGAGGGTTTTCAAGTACCCCCTGTGGAGAGGACAAGTACCCCCAGGGGTCCTAGTACCCCTGGTTGGGGACCACTGATATAATACATTTGCAAAAGTTAGCTAGCAATCAGTGTTGTTACAAGCGAGCACTTTACATTGGCTAGCTGAGAAGTTGTCATAGATGATTCAATGCTGCTGGCGGGAGTGTTAGTCGTTTTATTTTATTAGTAGATGTGTGATTACAACTGGTTACAGCTGAGTGGATGCTAAATTCTTAAAAATTCTTGCAGAGTACTTGATTACGACTATGACTTTACTACATATTTGACCACCCTAACTTTGCAGTGTAAACTCACACTACCTACCCTTTTAAGATTAGGATTTGGGGAGGCTTCAGGGAAAAATACTTCAGGGAGAATTCACCCTGAAGCCAATTTACAGCATGCCTGACAGCCTGATGAGATTGCTTTTTTAAAGAATGAAAGGTTATGCAGGAAAACCTAGCAAGGGAAATAGTGGTTTTGCAATGGAGTGATGGAGTATCAAGGACTTAAATAGGACGGATGAGAAGTCATTAAGTTATGAAACAGTCCAATACCCTGGGGCTTTTCGTCTTTGGTCCTGGATGGCAGGAACAAATCCGATTTTTATTCTTGCTATATAACCAGGGACAGATTCAGACACCAGGTGAGTGGCTCAATAAACTCATCAGGAAAAGAAAACCAGAAATACTTTGTGACCAGGTCTATCCATGGAGTTGAATAACCAGAAAGTCAATATGAATTTTATTTATAGACCTGACAGTGTGATATCCCTTGCTTTGTTTTAGCTTTTCAGTTGTGTGCCAAACCACCTTATACCCTTTTATGGGCACTACAGTTTTGGCTAGACCCTGGGCCCTGGTGAAATGGGCTCTGGGCCAAAATAGAGCACTAGATATGCCATTTGTGGTTTAAACCTTGGTATCTCATTAGGATTCTGACACAGAAGCGGAGTGGTGCACATTCTGAATATAGAGGCTGATCAAGGTTTTCTCTGTGTCTTGCTTGTGTATGAAAAGCCTAGACTGGTAGTTCTGCTATGGTTCATTAGTGATCCTTTCTGTGTATGTGTGTGTGCGCATGTGTGTGTGTGTGTGTGTGTGTGTGTGTTCATTAGTGTACAAGTTCTATCTGAGGGAGATGGGAAGAGGGGGGAGGTGGTGGAAGCTACCAGATGAATTCTGGTCACCTTGCGTATTGCGATCTGTATTGGGACACTGAAGTAAATAATGTGGAAGACATAGTTCTAACGGAAACGCAATTTTCTTTTCTCTCGATGTGGTCACACAAACCTATACATAGCCATTAATCCACAGGCACATACAGGCAGGCATGAGCCCACGTGCTCTCACATGCGCAGACACCCTTTATATGCTCTGGACAATGGCTATGGAGTTCCTCTGTCTCAAGAGAATAGCAGGGACAAAAACAAAAAAGCTAATTATTACTGATTGTCTGCAGGAGATAGGCAGCGTTTTAAAAGTATGTAGTCCAGGAAAAACCTCAATGCAGAATTCTGGTCGCATTACTGAAGATCTTTTCTTTTGTGTCCTACCTTGGTCCGCAGGTTTTCAGGCGATGCCTCCAGTGCCCACATTCTGCTGCAGTACGGGTTCGATTCCAGGCCATTGCACTTATAAAAAAGGAAAACAGATTTGTAACTCACACTTGCATAGTAATTTACTGCAGGAGAGACAATTTGAGGTTATACGTCTACCTGCAGCATTGAATAAAACTGCCTGTGTCTATCTATTACTTTCTCCACACGTCTGTGGAGATTTACTGGTAACATCCTCGGACCCAGCAGGAGAGGATCCTCGCAGAGACTTCAAAATCCTACCCGCCGCTACATTTGTCTTCACCTACCAACCTGCATCATAATCAGACATGCTGAAATGTTAACCAGCTAAGAAGAGAAATCACCTTGGAAAATTACCTTGGAAAAGTCTCACCACACCTAACTGTCAGCCTGCTTCTGCTGAGTCCTGTCACTGGGGATTCCATGGTCACTGATGGTATTTTCTATTGAAATCCACAGGTCATGTCACAAACAGAACCCCACACACAGAACCACACAAACAGAACCACACAGACAGAACCACACACAGAACCACATACACAGAACCACACACACAGAACCACACAAAAAGAAACCCCCAGAGAACCACACACAGAATCACACACACAGAACAACACACAGAACCATACACAGAACCACACACACAGATCCACACAAATAGAACCACAAACACAGAACCACACACACACGGGTCACCACACACACGGGTCACCACACACACACAGGTCACCACACACATATGATTGTTTCTAGATTTGTGGATAGAAGAATTGTTAGAGAACATATAATTAATGTTCTCTAACCTCTGGCCTTAACCCTGAACGATGGAGGCAAGGACCTGGGAGGTTAGTGTTGATCTTTAGATTTTAGTGTCTGTTAAACTACACACAATTTTTAACACACCACCAAAGATACCACAACAAGATAATCTGACACACACAAAGATATTCACAGATTTAGTACTGTCAATACAAAATCAGTATTTCCTACACAGAAGAGCCAGAACTGTCTATATAGAGTCAGTACTTCCTAAACAGAAGAGCCAGTACTGTCTATATAGAGTCAGTACTTCCTACACAGAAGAGCCAGAACTGTCTAAATAGAGTCAGTACTTCCTACACAGAAGAGCCAGTACTGTCTATATAGAGTCAGTACTTCCTACACAGAAGAGCCAGTACTGTCTATATAGAATCAGTACTTCCTACACAGAAAAGCCCGAACTGTCTATATAGAGTCAGTACTTTCTACACAGAAGAGCCAGTACTGTCTATACAGAGCCAGTACTTCCTAAACAGAAAAGCCAGTACCGCATAAAAAGCCATTTGACAATGCACTAACACATTAAAATAGACTTCACACCACAAACCCACATAAACACATACATACGTGCACACATTCCTTTCTTTCCTCCAGTTCTTTCCTCTCTCTGTCTTTAATTCATTCCTGAGTCAGAACAGGGCTCTGATTGGCCGTTATCATACTACCTGTTCTCTTCCTTAATGTATTCGCTGCCCTATCCGACACTTCATAAAGCTTTAATGAGTAGCGTGTGAGTTATACACACACACACACCCAAACGGAATAGGGGGACATTTGTGATATAGTTCGACATAATGATCCTTATTCACTATTCAACGCCTGATGATTTATCATACATTTTGGAAATGACTAGCACTCCTTTTGAAAAATTACCCACTTAAAAAGGAATAGAGTGTGTAACAAGCTTTACCCACACCAAGATGAATGATAAATTAAATTCCATTTTCTATCTTGATGTGTAGTTGTACCAAGTTAATCATAGAATATAAAAATATATGTAACACATACTAAAGTTATGACATACGTCCTATTATGACAAGTAGCATACTGTAGTGGTGTGAACATCGTGACAGTAACTGAAATGTTGCCGGTTCTATTCTTGGAGGTGAAAAATTAAACAATGCACACAACAGAATATTCTCCCATGAACTGATCTGGATAAGTTCATCTGCTGAATATAAAACCAAAAATACCCAGGTCAGCATTTAAATTGAGGCACTTTGCAGAGCTTTTGACATTTTTAGGTTATTTCCAATTGAACTGGCATCTGCAGCAATTACTTTGAATTTGATCTCTACCAACCTAGAGGTATTCAGTCGTTATCAGTTGTGTGCTTTACGTAGCTATATGCAATAAGGTATCACTATGGTATATTGGCAATATACCACAGACCCCAGAGACTCCTGAGATGCCTTATACCCGCACAATTAGTCCACTAAAAAGAGATGTGATGTCATACCCTTGATATACAGTCTTACATACCATGGTTATTAGCCAATCAGCACACAGGATACAGACTTTCCAGTGTATTAGCTAATGCATACACCTGTACTTGAAGTGGCTACTTTCTAAGGAACACCTACCTATTGTCTGTCAGGGCACACTTTGGCTTCCAGAACAACCAGAGTTTGTCATGTCGTGGATTCAACAAGGTGCTGGATACCTTCCTTAGGTCCATGCGACCTATCGGTCAGCTTGGACCAGTTCTGGCCATTCTCCTCAGACCTCATCAGGAATTATTTTGGCCCACAGAACTGCCTCTCACAGGGTGTTTGTTAATGAGAAGGTGTACAACTCACCCCATCCGCCATCAATGTGATGGTCACCAGATTCTAATATTGGCTGCTGCAGTGAGAAATATGTGTGTGTCTGTGTGACTGATGGCTGTGGCTTTTGCCCTAGCCCTGCAATCAAGTGCTAACTCTGAAATGTAACCTGTCATAGCTGTCACCTGTCACCCATTGCAATATGTCACTCACATCTTTTCAGCTCGTCAGACAGAGGTGGAAGAAAAAGTGAGAGGGGGAGAGGAAGCTAGAGAATGAGAGACAAAGAGAGAGGAGAGGGAGAGAGGGAGAATATGAAAGTGAGTGGTAGACAGAGAGAAGGAAATGTACACTAAAGAGGCAAATGACTGAAGAGAGTGGGGATGTGGGGCAGGACATGTATGTATGGAAGGAGAGGAAGGCATGGGTGGATACAATGCGAATACAAGAGAAAAACTCAAAACAAATAAAGAAAATGGAAGATAAAAGAGAAGGGAGAGACTAAGAGGAAATGGACAGAAAATACAAACCCTGATCGTTGGGTAAAATCCAAATGTATTCTCTTTGATTCTACCGTTCAGAATACTCTAAGTGTTGGGGTATACAGGACACGTTTGAGTGGTTAATTTTAGCTGTTACGGCACTGTAGGCTTTACCAATCAAATCAATCAGAAATGCCATCTCCACTACACAGCTTGATGGTTTCACAAGATGTCAGGAAACACCCAAGCAGACACAGTACTAATAAGCCCAGACGTTTTGCCATTCAGGCATCTCTGATGGAATGGGACCAGAGACTGGCGGGGGAATAACATTAAGCCATGAAAACCCCTATAAGGCCACTGCTGCCACCTCCTGTAAAAGACACCCTAAATCTGAAGAACAACAACTGGCCCACGACACCACTCCATGTATCCCGTCTTGCAGAGTCGGAGCATGATCAAGAGCTTATTTACACAAGACGACATTGCATACGCAATCGATGATGGATATTCGGCGCTGCTGAATGTTGCCTGTCTGAAGAACTGATAGAACTTTTGCTTGATTCCGTTGCACTCGATGCGAAGTGACAATGTCTGAGTGTGCCATCTTTATTGGGGACATGAGGCTTTTTTTGATCTGCAAGGTTTTTGGAATGAACCGTTCTGTTAGCACACGCCTTCAGGTACACACGCACAAACAAACACACAAGTGATGAACCGTGATGTTAACACACAGTTGTGCCCTCTTTATCTGGCGCCGTCTGTGACCTACATGGCGCTGTATTCCCCGGGCTCCTTGGTCCAGAATCCAAAAGGTAATATACGGGACCATTTGTGTTGTGTCTTTGAAGCAGATAGAGACTTCGGAAAGGAGGCGAACAGATGTCGCTGTTGGTTTGCTGGTTTTTAGTGCTGTCTACCTTTGTTCCAAATGGCAGCCTATTTCCAAGTGCACTTCTGATAATCAGAACCCCTCTGGCTCTGGTCCAATGTAATATAGTCAGCAGGCAATACAGTGTCATTGTGGATGTATCCACTGGGATTTTTTTGTCACACATGTCGCTATTAGAAGACTGTTTTGTTTTCCCCTGACTATCTGACTGTGGTGATCTCGGATTCGGATTTGATAATAGCCTGCTTTGTTCATGTACAATTGCAGTCTGCTTCATGTCATCAATCAAACAACCCCAATTCATATTTTATTTGTCTGTTTGGATTACACAGTTGCATAATTCGTAGCTATAAGTCAATTTTATTCACATTGTAGTTACGACCAATACTTCTGAAGACATCTTTGTTCATGCTGCCGTTATGTGGCTGAGTCTATGTTTGAATCACTTGTAGCTTTGAAGACGGGGGCCTGCTGAACAACTGACTGAAATGTTAATGTAATCGGAACGGCAATGCTAAAAGGGAAAACTACTGCAGTCACTGTTGCAATACCAACAATGTAGCTCAAAGCAAGATGTCTGGTCATACTTAAATACCCCCACCAAGATGTCCACACAGCAGGGAAATATACTAGCTCATGACTTTGCCTTTGGAATGAAAAAAAAATGCTGATATACAGCATAATAATAATAATAATGTGCGTGTGACAGAGTTTTAGCTGAGCGGATGTTTGAAGGCTGCTTTTTTCTTCTATTCCCCACGGTATCATTAAGCTCTGCAACATACCTTCAGAGGCCTCGGTAAGCAAATAATACCCGATTGGCTGCGGTTTATTGTTGACTGTGGAGTATCTGGTATGAGCTGGGCAAAATGGCAAACACTGCAGATCTACAATTAATCATTCCATTCGTCATGTTTTGATTTAACTGTCATAGAGCCGATTAATGAACAGACATCAGATATCATGTTTAACGTCATTAATTAGGATAGGTTTCCTCGCTGCTGATTCAAGTCAAGCTTTGTATTTGTCAGTGTAATGATTATGATTAGAACTGGAGGATAAGCTGATCCTAGATCTCTGACTACAGGCAATTTAAGAGATCTATGAAGTAGATGAGCAATTCGGTAATTTGGCCAAACTACTAACACAGATTATTTCCCTGAACTGCCCAGTAGGTGGCAGACTCACAGAATTCACCACATGGTTGCGTTAACAGTGAAACCAATGCATACAGGGATTCATTGTATATCGTGTCCTAACTTTCATCTTTACATTATTCTTCCTGTTCTGATTTGCACAGTGATAAAATAAGTATGATTTAAGTACAAATGTTGTATTGGTACAAAGAGTCAATTTGAAAGTAAATGCTGTCAGTTTTATTTTTTTCTTTGATCACATGTGCACACACTCACAAAGACACACCCACACACACACACACACAGATATACTGTACACACACACACACACACACACACATACTGTGCAGACACACACACACACACACACACACACACACACAGATCATGAATGTGGGATGCCACTTGGGGAATGAGATAACTCTGTGATAGTACCAGACCAATGGGGAACATGATTAACTGCACTCCTTCATGAAAACAGCTTTTTCTAAGTTCATCTCAAATGGCACCCTGTTCCCTCAATACTTTACTTTCTAGAATCTAGTGTGTGGATTGGGACCTCGCCTTAGAGAACACTGCCATCTCAATTTGATGCAATAAGAAAAACAAACAAACAATTCATGAACCATGATCTGCCCATCACAACTGGGCTGTGTAAAACAGAAGGCACGGATTCACAGAGCATTGGAGTCGCCCAACCCCAGAGGAACTGATTGACGCTTCAATTAGATGACCCTACTACAAACACACAAATATATCAAACACACAGATGAATCCAGGTGTACACTTAACACATGCAAGCTTCGGGTCCGACCCACAAAGCATCTCGGTCACAAACATTTCATCACACCAATAAAGAGATATCAGGATACAGCACCTCATGAAGACACAGCGAGCAGAAGAGCTGCCTGGAATTTAGGTCAGGTACAGTTAAGAGCAGGTCATTAGAGCTGCACTTTAACAGCCTCTCAAAACCGGCTGACCTTAAATCTCATCTCTGAATCGGCCATAAATGAACATAAAGCAGATCGTTATCGGAGGTGTGTGTGTGGGTGTGTGTATCAGAGAGTGTGAGAGAGTAGTGTCTGAAGGGCTGTTTGTCATTTGAGCATCAGGAGTGCGGGAAGGGGTGCAATAGATCAGCGAGCTGTGTAGGTGTGTGAGTATATGTGTAAATGTATGTGTGTGTGTGTGTGTGTGTGTGTGTGTGTGTGTGTGTGTGTGTGTGTGTGTGTGTGTGTGTGTGTACGTTCATGTGTGTGTGTTTGTGTGTGATATCATCACTTTGAGTACTTTGACGGTCACGGGTGGATGGGTTTTCATCTCCTCGCCCCTCCAAACACCGCCTGGTCCTCATTACTGGCCTGTGATTGGTGGAATTCATTACCAGCATGGGATTGGAGGAATTATTCACCCAGTCAGTCGCAATTTCACTGTTCTGCGAGGACATTGCTGTAAAGCTACTGTCCTCATGTTCGAATACCCACACACAGACAGGCAAGACCGCACATAGACACACACAGGCAAACACACAGACACACACAGACACACACGGACACACTGCTAACCTAACATAATGTAACAGCCTATCCATCTGACATAATGTAACAGGGGCGATTCATCTGACATAATGTAACAGGGCCGAGCCAACTGACATAATGTAACAGGGGTGATCAATCTGACATAATGTAACAGGGTCATTTCAGCTGACATAATGTAACAGGGCCGATCCAGCTGACATAATGTAACAGGGCCAGTCCAGTTGACATAATGTAACAGGGCCAATCCAGCTGACATAATGTAACAGGGCCAATCCAGCTGACATAATGTAACAGGGCCAGTCCAGTTGACATGATGTAACAGGGCCAATCCAGCTGACATAATGTAACAGGGCCAATCCAGTTGACATAATGTAACAGGGCCAACCCAGTTGACATAATGCAACAGGGCCGATCCATGTCTGGTTCTGGGAAGGTAAAGCATATAAAACGTAATGTTTTGCTAGACATGGTCTTCCATATACTGAATGTATTGTTTTCCACTTTCACAACAGTTGAAACTGCAAAACACCTGATAAGGCAGCAGCAGTGTTTTAGACGTCACTCATGAGCTTACATATCTGTTGGTTAGATTCCACCGCAAAAGGCCACTGAAGCCAGCAAGCTGAGGAAACAAGGACAAAGCGTTTGTCTTACCTTGAAAGCTCCTTGTTCTCAATTTACTACCGAAAAAAGAGAATACATCCAGCTGTGGAGTGGAGCACATGTAGGTGTAGAAAAGGGCAAACACCTTTTGTCAATTTAATAAAAACTTCACAGGACATTTTCTAAACATTGCTACATGCATTACATCCCGCTTCAGATTATATTTTTACGGATTGTACAGCTGTTGTAGCAACATAAAACATTCCCCAACACAATTCTGATTCATCAGGTTAATTAATATTTTCCAATAGGTAAGATATATGAATTTAATTAACTTTTACCTATAGGACTGATTTAACAATTTAATTAACATTTCCCAAAATAACAGGTTTATCACTTGCTTGAATCTAAAACTCTTTCTGGAAATTAGATGGGTAACAACATAACGGAGGTTTGCAGAAAAACCTTGAGCAGGGCCAAGCATGCCAGGACAGAATGCGTTGTGGGCACATGAAAAAGAACCATACATTTCTTTCATATTTGAGAATCCATCCATCCGTACTACTGTATCATATTCTCCATAGTCTGTCCTTTGGGACACATGTGGCATATTTATGTTGTAAAAAGAAAAGCACAACTTGAGTCACCACTATTGGAGAGATAGCAAGGGGACAGAAAGCGTGAATGAGAGAAAAAGGGAAATAGAGAAAGGATGGAGGGATAGAGAAACATTTAGAGAGATGATAGAAGAACATAGAAATAGGGGAAAGAGAATACAATAGAAACCCCCTGCTGCTCACTGTCTGCTTTTCTGAAATGTCACCAAATCTTTCACTCCCTCACATCCTTCATCAAATCAAAAGACAGCTGATGCACAGAATTGCTTCTGTGTGCCTCTGTCTGTCTATTTGTTTATGTCTTTGGTAATTTGAATCCCCATGGCAACAGCTAGTTTTGCTGAGTCCCGAGACAGAAAAAATGCAATACAGGCAAAGAGAACTTCATACCGCATATATTTACAGTCATGTGAAAAATTAAGCATACCCGCTTGGAAAGTTACTTTTTTGTAAAATTCTGACACATGGATATTTGAGCTTAATTATACCCACAAGTTCCATATTGTACCATTCAAACTCTTGAGAAGATTGTGAGGCCGTCTGTCAAAAAGCTGAAGCTGAACCCAACATGCATCTGGCAACAGGACAACAATGCAAAATACAAATGAAAAGAAGAAACTAAGAATTTTGGAATGGCATAGTTAAAGCCCAGATTATAATCCTATCAGAATGCTAGGAGGGGCCATACATTAAGAAAATCTAAATACATTTATATTTTAGATTATACAAAAAGTGGAGCCACCTTTTGCCTTGATGACAGCTTGCAACCTCTTGGTATTCTCTTGACCAGTTTCATGAATTAGTCCCCCAGAATTATTTTCCAAAAGTCATATAGGAGTTCCAACATATGCTAAACATTTTGACAGCTTTTCTTTCACTCTGTGGTCCAACCCATCCCAATCCATCTTCATTGGGTTGAGGTTGGGTGATTGTGGAGGCCAGGTCATCTCATCACTATCCTTCAAGGTTAATAAGTTACCGTTAGTCTGCAGCAGTAGTAACGGGATCTTCCTTTCCAGTTGTGGTGATCATGAGAGCCAATTTCATCACTGTGCTTGATGATTTATGTCACTGCACTTTCAAATTTCTTGAAATGTTTCAGATTAAGAAGTGAAGTTTAGTCAGATTAATGATAGAATGTTGTTTCTCTTTGCATATTGAAGTTGCTGTTGCCATAATATAGTACAAAGGCATTGAAGGTCTGTGGTGTACTAACCCTATTTACAACACAACTGTTTAGCTTATATGCATTAAGAAGGAAATTCCACAAATTATCTTTTAACAAAGCCAGTAAATTGAAATGCATTCTAGCTGACTATCTCAAGCAGCAGGTTGAGTGAAGGCTAAGAGAGTGTAGATCTGGAGAATATTTTGATCTGTATTTTTGATTTTAAATATGTTATTTTGTAGTTTGGATATCTTCACTATTATTCTATAATGTGGAAAAAAATTTAAATCTAAAGAAATCCCCTCGAATAACCAGGTGTGTCCAAACTTTTGATTGGTACGTCTAACTACGTACACAAAAAGACTACTTCCCAGGGGGTGTGTTTAATATTTCACGTGACTGTACTTTCAAGGTCATCTCCATAACTTTTAACGTCATTAACATGTAGAGCTTACAGACGTCCATCATTCAGTCTGTCAATCTTTTAGCCAGAACTATTTCCATCCATTCATCCATAATTCATAAAGCATTAAAGTAAACATTATTTTTCTATTTGACTTCTGATTGCACTTCTGTGGTACATTTGGTCTGTGCTCAAGTATACTGAGAACATGCACATACACTGTCAATATAATACACACATACACACACAAGTCACCTTGTGTGTCAGCTTCTTCTTTTCCTCTGTCAGCGACTTTCTGTAAGCCTTCTTAGATCTGGGGTCAGTTCTCACTGATCATGACCCTTCCCAAGCTGTGTGTGTGTGTGTGTGTGTGTGTTGAAGGAAAATAGCTGTTTTAGGCTTAGGGGTTAGGTTTAGAGGTTTTTTGGTTAGAATCAAGGTTTGGTGTTGGAGGGTTTATGGGTTCCTGTTAGCTTAAGGCTTTAATGTTAGGGTTTGGTAAGGGGTTAGAGATGATTTTGAAAGAGGGTGCTTTTTGTTCCCAAATAAGTAAACAAAGAAACATGGTGTATGAAAGAACAGAAAAGAGAGTGAGTGTATGTGCATGTGTTTGCTAAATG
Source organism: Esox niger (assembly GCA_016801105.1). Lineage (NCBI taxonomy): Eukaryota > Metazoa > Chordata > Actinopteri > Esociformes > Esocidae > Esox > Esox niger. Next base: position 46,159 of record JACXGJ010001531.1, on the reverse strand, counting down.
TCTCCTTGCAAAATACAACAGAATTGCTTACCTCCGTTCTTCGATATCACTAGCCACCACTGACAGACACAGCCAGGCTTATTCACAGAACCTGTACAGGACTGCAGCAGTCCATTAACAGGCATACTTCACAGAAAAAACTGTCTCGAGTAGCTAATAGATGCCATCCTTGACTGTTGGTGCCGGGTGAGGCAGCTATGGTGTTAAGGATGCTGTGGGTTTTAAGAGTTGGAAAACTAATAATATGATTTATTCCACCTGGAAGGAGCAATATAAAATGTGGAACACATTTCCGGCTAGTTTCTGTAGAGAAAGTCTATACTCAAACGACACTATAGGGTGAAGTACATACCTCTGCTTTCTGGAATCCTAGCTAAAAGACTTGTGGAACTACTGATTGCTTTCTGGATCAAAGCAATAAATCAGAAGGTGGCGGTGTCTGCCAAGGTGGGTGCAAGGATGTCACTACACTGTCTAAATCCTGCTCTTCTGACCTGGAATCTACTGATATCTACTGAAAACCAGACCTTGCCAGGTACATGCAACTGCGGAAATCTAATAAATACTGACACAATTCTTGACAATGTCTACAACACTATTAAAGGGGCCTAACACACTGCCATCTACTGTACATCCCCATGGGATAAGACATGAATGGACAACAATGCCAGCAGACATGACGATACAACAGGGTCTCATCCTACATCAATGTGAGGAAATGGGCATCAGAAAGGTTTGCATCACACAGCTTTGACATGGTTCCCTAGTGAGCTTAGGGGCCTCCATTGTGACAAGGAGGAAGTCCACAGCACTCTAATGAGCAGGTACAGATCCCTCTGTACGGACGTCAAGAAAATGCTTCAATCAGACATATCGGTCCAAATGAATCTAATATTTTGTCCGTTAGCAGATGCTCTTATCCAGAGTGACTTAGAGTTAATGCATCAGACCCACACTTAACATTTTGAATTGGGAGATACGGCCACTATTTTCCTTTACCTGCATCCCCTGCCCTGTTTTATTTTTGGAAATCAAGGGCTACAGGTGGAATGATAAACGTTGTTGATAATGATAACAATTTGTTGATTTAATTTAATAACAGTACATTTGAAAGTCTGCCTGAAAATAACTTGACAAAACATGAACTTACACATCTCCATAGGTAAAGAAATTGTTAATTCAGTGGAAAATCCTTTTTAAAAATGTTTAGAAAACTGCATGCATTCTAGGCAGAATTTAATCAAATAAATTATTTAATATTCATAACAAACAATACATTGTTTATGTCAAGCAGGGACGTTGTTGGGTCCATTTTAGGGGGTTTAGCCTGTTTCACAGATTCATGTTTGGGTTTTCAGTTAACGTATTGCAACTTATTCTGTTCAGAGGAAGGGAGACCCGGTTAAATGTTTCTTTTTTTAATAAAGATACATTTTTTTATGACTTTATTCCGAGATTAATAGGCTAATGACTAAATTGAAAAAGAAACACTGAAATTATTCAGAATGATTCTGAGAAATCTCGCTTAGTAAAAGAATATATTAACTTACTATAGTACAGCCGTGTTTGTGACTTGATGGTATTGGATTTATTTAGATAGAATTTAAGTCATTTTAGATCAGTAGCTAACTCTAACTATGAGACCGGTATACCTTTAGCCAAGGTTGATAAAAAATAACCTTATTTTGATTTTGAAACAATCTTTTGAGGAGTATGGCCAGACCACCCAAAACGTGGCTTAGCCCCATTCATGATTTTATCGTGACGTCCCTGATGTCAAGCATATATCAAAAGCGTCATACTCACCTTTCAGGAAGATCTTTCCACTAGTATTTCTATCAAGCAGCCATTGAAGTGTTATTTGTATATCACGAAATCAGTAAGATCACTGCAGCCCGCGTCCACTCACTGATAGTGACACAAGGATTTGGCGCTCTAAATGTTTGAACTAGCCTATCAAGGAGTAGGAACAGAGCACAGCCTAAAACAACATACATGTTCACAATCGCTAGGGCTATAATCTCCGCAATTTTCAAGACAATCAGTTAATTTTTGATCTTGTGACTATATATCCCCTAAAGACCTAATGTCGTTTTGGTGTGATTGGGACAGTAAGCTCACACACCTCTGGGTGGAAACAATCACACACCCCTGGCTTGCCCCATCAATCATACGGTTCCTCCTGTCCATCACCGTCTGGTTGATTCTGTGTCGGTCCGCCTGAACGGTTCCTTTACCTGTGCTGCAGCCCTCAGCAACCAACCAGCGGTCCCACGGGGAAAATGAAGCCATGTTCGTCACATCAAGCCACATACCAACTGTAAACTGAAGAGCTGCACTCCCAACTCAGCTCACCTGCCCTCATCTAGATGAACAAAACTCATCCTCAAAAGGTGTACATCAACTGCGAGCCCATGTTTGTTTTGGAAATAATATTGTAACCTGCATGCACACAAACACACACACCTCCCAATCCGTTTCCCCCTTTTGTCCAGTACAGGTATATAATGTGAGGTAAGAGTTGCTTAATCTCTACACTTACAAATCAGATGGGCTCGATGATCTTATTCTGAGGCTAGCCACTTCTATTATCTCAGCCTTTTAAACCCCTCATTAGAAACAGCTGTAATCCCGCCGGATTGTAAAGCCACTGCAGTCATTCCTCTTTCCAAGGAGGGTGACAAGGTTGACCCTGACTTAGAGGCCTATCTTAATCCTCCCCTGCCTGTCTGAAGAATTTTTAATGCCTGGTCCAAAAATTGCTAACCTGGTCAAATCTGACGGCTCGATTTCTACTATGCGGCTGACAGTATCTGTGGGTGTTCATCGAGATTTGATTCTTGGGCCGACCGTATTCTCTGTCCGCTCGGTCTCAGCTCGCACCTTAACACCTGCTAATACAATAGTAAACTGCGCTCAGGTAGATATATCGCTCTGGTCACTTCAAAACCGAATTTTTCTCATGGCGTCATTTATTTCAAAAATCGCTAAAATCTGGAACCAATATACATATAAATGTACAGATGGTGTCACACACGGTCATTATTGACACTAGACACTCGGATGACTGTGTGTGCATGTAAGGGCGTGTGGTTTGCAACAGTCCAAATGTGCTGGCCTTGCAACATTCCCTGGGTGGGTAGTCCTGGCCCATGTATTTCTTGCTCCCTGGGCTGGCTGGAGCTTCAGGATGGAGCTTCAGGTAGGGAATCACGTGGAGAGCAGACTCAATTGTCTCTGCATGAAAAGCCATAATGAAGTCTGCAGAGGCTGTGTTTCTCAGAGGTCGCCATGTCTTAGAATGGGGTAGGGGGTAAGAAGTCTACAACTTAAAGTGAGCTGGTAACTAGACCCCTGCCTGCAAGGCACAAGCATGCAAAGGGATGGGTAATTCCAGTTGGAGTACAGCTATGGTTGTGACAGGCAAGATTACATTTTTATTTACTGAGTTTTTTGGGTATATTTAACTTGGCAAAAGATAATTTCACTTGGATATTCTGAGTTTCTTTGGGTAAATAAGGTTGGGCAGTGTTATTTTATGTGTTTTCGTTTTAGGCTACGAAAGGCAACAAAAGGAGAACATTTTAAAAGGGGTTGGTGACTTTCTAAACCCCACCTGATGTACATACCTTATATTGCATTTACTTTGTATATTTTGCCTGAAAAATAAGAATTTTCATCTCAACATCTGGATGTAAACAGTATTTGGGCTCAGCTCCCATTGTCGTTAAATCCTAGAAATACTTGTGGCACTGCCACCTTTATAAGTCAACAGCAAGCGCCCACACGCTAATGGGAAGGTAGCATTTCAGCAGGAACATTCCCAGGGCTGAATTCATGTATCTTTCTCTTTTTACAACCAAGTTCCTTCAGTAAAAAACAGCGGTTTACAATGTGGCGTGAGATATGGCTACAGCACCATGTTTTAACATCTAACAGCCGCTGATTGGCGTAAAGGTTAATAACTCTATATCCTGGAACACTTCTAGGACATCTTTTTAGTGTGTCTAAGTGTGTATACAAGTCCAGGGAGTCTTTGTGAAATAGCACTCACATCCTTGAGCCTCTGGAAAAGCTACCCTACTATGCCAGTCTTGAGAAAGACCAAATCTGACAGACAGAACATTCATCACCACTTTTTAACCTTCTGCTTTATTGAGGGAGAGCAAGAGAAAGAGAGTAGAATGAGAGAGGGAGAGAAAAAGAGAAGGATGGAGAAAAGTGAGAGAGACAGGGCGAGAGTAAAACAAGCCGTTGAACAATTACATAATTCAGTGCAGAGTTAGTGGATTTGTTTCAATTCACTTCTCACAGGAGAAAGAGAACAATAGAGGGTGAGGCATTATTTTCCTACCGCCACTCCTGGAGCCGTTAACGACAGCGGCAAGCATGTTAGCATTCCTAGACAGCAAGGCAGGTGGCCATTCATCTTCCCCCAACCTACAGTAGCTAACAGCCCTGGCATAACAATTAGAGAGAGCAGAACAGACATTTACATGAACTGGTATGTGGTTTGGAAGACAGTTTGGGTGTGCCCATGGAAATGAACGATTCATGCTCTACATCAATACATGATCCTAATCGTTGCTCATCACATCATTTTTCTGCGGTGCATTTCCTGATTACTAGAAGATTTAAAGATGAAAGGTAGAAGTATTTAGCAGATCAGGGACAAATGATAGGATAGAGTAGGACGTGGTAAGGAAGAGAGAACGAAGGGGTTCGGAAGGTGCATGACCATCTTGGTTTGTCTGAGAAGGTGGCTTGGAAAGAGACAAGGTGACTAACTAGTGATCAGAGAACTGGCGGGGATTTCGAAACTATTCACCAAACAGCTTCTAGGTGAGTTCAAGCACATCGGCTGACTTACAAGAAGGGGATATGGAAAGAGTGCGATCAAAAGAGGAAAGGAGTGAAGAGACAGATTTGGAACAAAAGACAGATGACGGTGGGTAGAGTTTACCCAGTTGTATGAGTTAATAGGTGAAAATGAGGGCCAGTTTTGCAGCCATGAATTAAGCCATGTTCGGGACTAAAAAAATCAAGACTTTCCATTGAGCTTGATTTATTGAGGCAAGGACTAGGCTTCATCTGTGACCGGAAAACGGTCCCTAACAAGCAAGGAATTTAAAAGAGGACAAAGGCAGGTGAGCAGGGTGGGTGAGGGAAAATGGCACTGTTCCACTATCCCGATGACCATATGCTTTCTGACTATGGAGTGACACATGGTCACATCAAAACCAATTAGTGTTTTCTTGTCAAAGGCCTGAAGTATCACATGGATTGAGATCAGCCCATGTGGGCATTCCAAACTGGTGGTGTAGGCAGGTAACACAATTATTTTGGTGGTTGCTGCGAGGTTGGTGGGAAGCTTTTGTAAAAGCGACAGGCTGAGGAGCGATCAGGGATAGAAAAAGGTAAAAAAGGACAAAATGAGAACAGATATTTTTTATTCAATTAAGACTTCTCCCTCATAGATGTTTTTTCATTAAAATCTGTCCAATGTTTAACCTGAATTTGCACATTTTCTGCATTCACACTATTTTTACAGTTGTTTAAAAAACAAAACAATTTAAGTAACAAAACATTTACTTTCACAAACATAACTCAGCCAATCTTAAACACCATGTAAAATCACAAATTTTATTATGAAAAAATGCAAAGAATCAACTTACAGTAGACTCAAAGTCATGTATGTATGTGTGTGTGTATATATGTGTATATACACATATATTCCAATCTCAGATTTGTACTAAATTTCCTTTAGTCATATTTCTGTGAATATTGGGATATCATTGTGTAAGTGTATAGGTTTACTATTAGGCACATTAACAAAACTAACAAAAATGGTTAAATCCCTGTATAACAACATGTTAATTTAACTATTAACAATTCAACCGCCACACCCAAATCAGCACCATAAAATACATGTAATGGCAGTTTATGAACCAAACATTATGTGCAAAGATTAAAAAAAAATACAGTACAGGAATATTTAAGCATATTTGCACTATATCATTAACATAGAAGTGCAACAATTAATCATAAAAAGGCAGCTACATTTCTGTATTAAATAATCCTAAAATAATCCACAATTACATATGGGAAAACAGCAACAAAAACAAAGACGTTGACATCATAATGGAAAGAATGGGACAGAAAGCTGGATCCCACAGTAGTGGGTTAGCACCACTCAAACCCCACAGCCTGTCTGGAGGGCCAGGGCCTCGATTCAACACACACTAACACACATACACACGCAGAATATGGGTCATCACAACTAACAGAAACGAGTCAGAACTTTGAAATGAGATCCTACACGTGAGGCCCCTTTTTTACGAATGTATTTAGTCCGAGTGTCCCAGGTCTGAACCACTGGGTCCAGGCATCCTTAATAAGTCTCACAACAAACCTTTAATTACCATGCGTCTAAACCTCACTACTCGTAACCAGTATAATAAACTAGCAGGGTGGACCATGGAGGTCTATAGAGGACCCACTTGACAAAGCCGGCTTTAACATGGGCAGTGCCATTTAGGACACCAATTCCAAATAGTCAACTGGGTGGAACTTTTTCAGTCACAGAAGCCATTATGACAACAATACAAATAATGATGTGCACTCTCTCTCTCTCTCTCTCTCTCTCTCTCGCTCCCTCTCTCTTCATAGAACACTCTCAGCTGTGATGTTTTCTTTGCAGTCTGTCTTCAAAGTGTGAACAGTGTGACCTTTCTATTGAATACCTCACCACTAAGGCTTTTACAACAGAGACACACATCAATTACTACACTGTGTGCGTGCGTGCGTGTGTGGGTCTTCACAAACAAATACATTTGCACACATATACGCACACACACTCTAATGTGCACATACACACACAAGGTTCATCCAGATTGGTCCCCTATCCTACGTGCTCTGGATCAGTACCATGTTAGATGGTTTGGCTGATCAATGGTTCCTTGCTCTGGAGGATTGGGAGCGTGGGACTATAAGATGGGCCGTTGGTTTTCTCAGCAACACTCTCTGTTCTGACCTGGACTGATATCAGACATCCCAATACCGGGGTCTCAATCTGGAGGCTGAATGATCCCAAAAGACCACACAATACCAGGCTGGAAACAAACAGTACACAGCTGAGTTAACATAAAAGTTTCTGCATCAGACACTCCTAACTAACTGGCAATATTGTTTCTGAGGGAGGACAAATGGGTTAACTTAAAAATGTGGCTTTGATTTAGGTCTACATATTGGCATATTGGCAACTGATGCATAACCAGGGCATATGAATTTGAAATTAAGACCAGAATTAAACTGGTGAAACATCATTTTTGAAGATGGAGGATAGCGAAAGAGTATCGGAGCAGTTGAAAACTACCTGTAAATAACTTTATTTTGCAAGCTAGCCAACTATGAAGCAAACAATTCAGTTATTTATAGTCGGATTCAGTTGTGGACATTTGTGATTTCTACATTTGCCATGCCCATGTACTTAGGTATGCTGGTGAACAAAAACCTACATTTGCCTCACATGTCCAAAATCTTCTTGAGTCCTTAAAACGTTTTATACTGCATGATGTATGAAAATGCTAGCAAGCACCAGGTTAGGCGTCCGTGTAAAGTTTGAAACCAGAGTCTAGTTTACGTCATATCTGTTATCATCATTCACATCTTAAACACCACGGGAGGGCAGCTAATAAACACAGTGAAACTAACTCTTTAGCGAGGTCACACTCAATAAAGTGCTGCTGAATTTGAAACAAGCCCCATTTATATTGAGGCAGCCCTCAAATAGGTGTAAAATACCCTTTGGTTGGATGGCAGTTGGCAGTTGGCTGATGAAGGGCACATTCATGTACAGTACATCAACAGGAAGTTAAGACCAGAGATATTATGTTGATGTTACTACACCACCATTGTCCATAAGAAACCTGGAGACAACAGAGGGATCATGTGACGTGGCTGTGAGTAACTGAATATATGTGGTTAAATGTAAGACAACAGTAAGCTGAGGTATGATAAATCTAACCGCTAAATAGTGGGTTTTCTATTGTTTTGATGTAATAACAGCACCTTGAAATGGATCTTTCCAAATAACAATCACAACCAAATGACAATGACATCAACAGAAAATAATGACAAAACAACAGTATACATAGTTTATCATAAAACTAAGGGAGAAATCCTTAGTTTAGAGAGACAAATCCATGAAATCTCTACCAAGTAGGTCACCTAAAATAGTAGGTGTAAAGAAAATGGCACACAGGAGTTCTTCCAATTTTCATGAGGAAAAGAAGCTGCTTGAAGAAAGAAAACCAGAAACATCTGGTTTCGGGGAACACTCGTAAAGGTGATTATCTGTTGATAAGACCTCAAAGGTTACACTGATATTGCGGTTGGCTGGTTAGAGGAGACCTGGTCGTGTCTATTGAGACACAACAGAAACGTATACAGGTCGAGGCAAATATTTCAGCCTGTGTGGTGCGTAATGCAGTGATTGTCAAACCTCTCCTGGGGCATTGTTTGGTTGTAGCCCTGAGCTACTATTTCACTAGATTAACCTAACAGATGGCTTGATGACTAGTCCACAACATGAATCTGATTTCTTTTCGTTGGAATAGTTTAAATACATGGAACGGCTGGGAGCACTCGAGGAGAGGTTTGAGGAACGCTGGCATATTGAACACTGCCTTGGCTGTCTTGGCCCAATCTAGTGGGTGGCCAGCCAGTCGCTTGGAGAATACAGGGCCAGTTGAACTGAACAAAAGAGATTACGCGCTCCCATTTCATCAGTATGGTCCCAGGCAATTTGTAGACTATTTGTAGACTATGTACAAACCACCAGTTTGGGATATTACATGTTATCCGCATCTTTGTAACATCAAATAACACAATCCTTTACAAGAATGTGTGAGAGCAGAATGAAAACGCTATCTGTCCGTAACAGACTATTACTCACATTCAGCCACCATAGCTGTATTCTTAGATTCAGCGGGTACTATTGAAAATGTTCGGAAACATTCAACATCTACAGACAATCTGACAAGAATGTCCTCAAGTGCTAAATAAAACCGAACCAGAGCCATCGCAACAAGCTAACTTCTAATTTACTCCCTAGACCTTTGGTTTACAGCAATAGAAAAGTTTAAGAAGGTTTTCAAGTCTTTATGACAACCGTAAGCTTATGATGCCTCTTGAAATGGCCTAGGCACTTATTTGCATTTCCTTCTCCCAAAACTGCATCCTTCCACATTAACTAACAAGAACACTCATAATTCAATTAACCAATAGTAACACTGAAAGCCAGTGGGCATAAAGACTTGACGTGACCCTTTATATCTAACTATCATCTCATTATCCTGACTAAATAGCAGTCCTTAAGAGTTGAAGCTGAAACATAAAATAATAACATTACAAACCTTATTATAATATATATATATATATATATATATATATATATATATATATATATATATATATAATAATAATAACATCACAAACCTTACTATCACATAATTAAGGCTCATCCATGCTACAAGGTATTAAAAACATAATACCTGCAGGCTATAAGTTAAGTGTTACCAAGACGTCTGAAGTCCTGTCACTCGGGGCGAAGCGTGTGTGTGCGCGCACCTTCTGTGCGTCTGTCTGCGGTGTGCGTGAGCGAGTGCCCCAGCCATTAACTCTTGCGGGGTGTTTTGTTGGCGTAGAAGTCCCTGCAGGTGTCACAGCAGCGCTGGTACCATCTCATGTCCTGACACAGGTTCTTCTCACGGATAACGCGGCAGTACACGGTCCACTGGTCCCCGGTACACTTGTACGTCAGAGCGGCTGGATGGAACCGGGGTAAAAACACGTAGGAACACTCTGAACACACACATACATATATACATACATATATACACATACGCCCATTCAAACATACTGTGTGTGCAGTATGCACAGACCAACCCGCCACGACACACACAAACACACACACACGCACGGTTACCTAATCTGGGTGAGGTGATGGTGTTGACATTGACTTTCTCGTTGCAGGCCTCTTGGTGACAGGGTCGGTAGGTAGGAGGCCTAAACAGGGCCGGGCAGTCGTTGCCGTGGCGACCCGTCACTCTATGCATACATTGAACCACTCTGGACTGCAGGCCCTTCCCACAGGATGAGGAGCACTGTCAACACACGACAACTGCACTTACAACAAACCTGACAGGAAGCATGTTGGCACTGTAGAGACAAAACCCAGTCAATGAAACTCTGAGAAAGAACTCTGAGAGTGGGCGTCCATTTCTATTTCCTAGTGTCGTTAAAAGATAATCCACAAAGAGTTTTCCGGTAAATTTGATCTTTAAAAAACCAAGGGAGCGTCCAATCCCAAAAGGCAACATAATCTTTGTTAAGGGCTCCACTTGTGAAGTAGAAGCTTTCGTTTGTACAATATGAGTATGTACTTGGGCTTGGTTGCATATCTGGTGTTCCCTTTAAGGTACCATGTTGCATGTAATCATAAACAAAATAAGGAACAAAGTGTAATTCTGGACAATGATATCTCTTTTGATGAATATAATGTATGTGAAATACAATTCATGACATGATATTCTAACAACTGAAATGTTGTAATCCAGGCTTATGTTACTTCCAGATTAGGCTTTTGCAATGCTCCTCCCTCCAGCTACCCCAAAAAGTCACAAAATAAGCTTCATTTGTGCTAAATATGGCATTAAAGTCATTACTAGAACCAACATTTTCATCATTATACTCCAGTGCAAGCATCTCCTAGCAGGATTCCTGTTAAAGCTACTGTAATTTACTGATAACGTACAAAGCATTACATGGAGTTGCTTCTACTTCATTCTCAGAATTGGTCCAGCCAACCAAGATGCCTCTTTTTACGCTGTGGTCACAACACATAGACCTTACTGTTCCAGGAACCTTTTGTGCCAAACCACAGAAGAGGCAGGCTCAGTCTGTTAAAAAACTATCTTATTAAAAGACTCATCTCTTCAGTGTGCTCTATGACTAAGTGTGGTCTAACCCTCGAGCATGAAGGTGGGCACTGGAAGGACAAACCAACCTCGCTGTCCGCCTGGGTGGCTCCCCTCTCTCCACTGGGACAGCCTCTCCCCAAAGCTATTAGAGTGCTGAGTCACTGGCTTGCAGTCCCCCAAGCTGTCCTTAAAAGGGTGCATCACATCACATCAGGCTTTTAGATTCTTTCTGACGACACCTGCTGTCGCGGCCTACAGACCACCTGGCCGTGTTGCTGATCTAGATACTGCCTGACGACTCCTGCTGTTGCTGGCTACAGCTCAGCTGTCCCATCTGTATTTATTGACCCACTGGTCATCCGAAAGTGTACATATACTGATGAACATGACATGTTGAAATAAACCCAGAAAGGCCTGATTACAAACAGAGGTTCTTTCTTTGAACAGACTGATTGTAGAAGTTCTGAAATATCCTACTGGTGTTTTGACTAAGTATTGATGTCATGGTGTTGAGTCAAGATCCATTTAAGTCCTTAGTCACTTCCCCCTAGACCCTACTCCGATGGTTATTACAGATCTAAAAGAAATAGGTGATTAATTTATTCATTGTGTTGGTGCAGAACAGTTCCCATTCAGCTGGGATTGAAATGTATCCACCCACACAGAAATGAGATTCATTTTAATGGAGCCATCACTGTACACTGCCCAGCTACCAAATCATATCTTTGAACAGTGTAGAGGTAAGCGGCTAGCAGTCAGGGACCGCCAACGACAACTGAAACAGCGGCAAATTAAACCGACTTGATATTCCACGCCAAGGTCAACTGAGATTGTTCTATGTATGCCAGCGCCTCAGAAGCCCACAGACTGTCCGTGTCCAATGGTGAACACTTTACAACAGAGCTTCCTGAGCCCTTCATTCAAGTAGACTAATGTAACATTAATTTCCCAGAACAGCAATTAGCAGAAGCCATTCTTATGGCTTCAGTGTTCGACAAAAAGCTGTGAAAGCTGTGTTCACTTGACACCAATCTCTACATGAACCAGCCGGCACAGGGCTGAAACCAGACGATTATCATGATCCCCCATCTCTGTAGGTAATTGGAAGGATTCTCTGAGGGCTCTGAGGGTTCATTTCATCTAGCTTTCATTACAGTTGATGCACATGATCAAGGTCAAGAGAGTACCACACAATGAGATAAGTATGTGAGATAAGGCCCCGAAGACAGACACAGATACACACCCAAGCAATGTTTGTTTAAACACACATACACACACAAACACACAACCTATCGCACAAACAAAAGATAAAATACAAACAAACAGAACAAAAAATAACATCCTCTGAAACATCTACTGTACTTATTGATCTACGAGATTATTCATTGGGCCACTATCATAGCAGGAATCCAGTACAACTTCCCTAGTTTCCCATTTGCTCAGTTGCTTTGCAACGGTCAAATTAACTCACTGACTGGTCATGGGCGTGACAGAAAAACAAACATCTATCAGGGTGACCCTGCTCCTCAAAGATTTGGGCAAAGATACAGTGTAAACAGCACTAGGGGGAGTTTAGTGCTGTGCCAATACAACAATTTAATGTAAAATTACGACTCTTTTTTTCCCACAGTATTCTGATCTCTAGAATCGAAGTGTATTCATTTATTATGATGTTGACAGCCGTCTTTTAAATTACAGTAGCGGTCGCTGAACGGACATGTTTCTTTAACAATAATAGTTATATAACACAAAATCTACCCATTAAAAGCATGTTACCGTATTCACATGGATGTCGCCATTAATAAGAAACCAGAAAAGGGTATGTTGTCATGTGACTTTTTTTTGTTTTATTAATTTCCTTAATCAGAATGCTAGCGCCAAAGCGGCCATGAAAAGATTTCTGTTGTTTCTGTGTTGTTTGGTGATACGAGGTTAGGAACGTCCTTGAAAGCGATACCAGTGTCGAGGTAAGAAATACTGTGGCTATACTTTATGATGTGAAATCCTGATAATATCTCTTAAATGACAACAGCAACCCTGTTGTGATAGCTTGATAGACAAACACATCAGCTGTGGTGCGTTGCATTAGCGGTCGCCAGCTGACTAGTTGGTTGTGTACTAGCGTTTCTTCCGATTTCATTCAAAAATGAAAAACTCCATTGCTAACGAGACAACTAATTGTCCAGTTTGTTTCTTCTGTCAGACTAAAATAAAATTGTCTGGCCTTAAATGTTTTGCTTGTGCAACAACAAGCTCTTATATTCACTAGCTAGCCATATTCACTAGCTAGCCAAGAAGCAGTAATGTTGCGCTGACGACGTTGTTACTTGATCGCGATTATGTCCTGCATCTGCCGAAAGATGTACAGCACATACTTCCCCTTATCATTTATAAAAACGTGTATGCCTTGGAATTTGCCTTATGCTACGTGATCATATTAGCTGTAAATGTGACTGCTGGCTCAATATCGTCGCAATATATCGTTTTATGTTGATTGTTAATGGGAGAAAACTAATGATATTATTAACAAATTATATATTAGATGTGTTGTCAAATTAAAGAAGAATACATAATCCTTAAAACAAAGTTAACGTTTAATTGTTATATGATTTATATGCTATGTTTGTTTGAAATGTGTGAGAAAATATGATTTATCAACCGCGGCATTCTAGAATTATATTGGGCTCTAAAGGGTTAAATTGAGTGTTTCTTTTTTTTATTAGGGGTTGCCCATGGGGATTTGCTAAATATTGTCATTTCAAGTATATAGCCCAATATTATTTAAGGTTAGCACTTCAGTAAGTATCATGATTCAGTTGTGATATTGTGACAAATCGCGATTTATTGAATCGTAACGTGTATATATATGGTATTGCAAGGTACTTGCCAACACCCACCCCTAGGTGAGTTGAATCCCAGCTTTGGTCTGCATTCCAAATCTCAACCCATCCATGCTAATAGTCATATGGTCTGGTAGTGGTAGATGGAGCAGTTGAAGTGATCTCCCTTCTCGGAACCCCACCCCTGACCCAGCCACGGCATGCTGCTGTGTTCGGGGCTTCTTACAGAATATCTGATAGGCCAATCAAAGGCTGCTCTCCTGGGTGCGTGAGTTAACAGTTAAAGGTCAGCCTCAGTTGGCTTTAATTGAAAATATGAAAACCTTTTGAGGTGGTTTGATGTGCCGATGCAGAAAATCACTGACATCACTCCTTTCTGTTTTATTTCACAGTAACCTCCACACTAAAGAATCCACTTGGCTAAATGGCCATTAAAATTTAATTAGAGAAGTTCCAGGAAGAAATCCTGTAAATAACAATTACATAATTTACACTCATTCCTAGGAACTAACAGCATTGGAATGTTTTCTCTTTTATTCCAAAGGGCTCTGTGAATGCAGACACTTAATAACTGATAAAGGCATTCAGAATAGGAACACTGTCAAAAACAGGTGAAAAGACGCTATTCTTAGATTCACTAGACCTCACAGATACTGTATAGGAAAATAAATAAACTCCTGATCATTTATGACAGACTTTGTGCTTTACAAAATATGTTTGTATGTTTAAAACAGCAGTTTTAAAATGATTTATAAAATGGCAAATGTATTTATTCCATGAATGTTGTCAAGTTACGTTCTATATGTAATATACACTTATATAACACTATCTATATATCTATCTATCTAGAGATAGAGATATAAAATTGTGCACAACATCTGACAAGAGCAATTGACTCACACAAAGGAGCTAGTACTTTGGTCCAGAAACAACCTACCTATCCTGTGTTGGTCGGTTCTACAGAAAACAGATGGGTGGAAGCAATAATGACAGAGTAACAAGCTGTGGTCAGAGGGTGCCATCCCCATGCAGGAACTATTAGCAAACGCCCAAGCAGAAGGAGGTTGTGTGTAACTGTAGGTTGTATCTAATGGCCTATAACTAAGCCATGGCCTTAGCAAAGACATTAGAAATGGACCTGATCCTTCAGGATGTTATTTCTTCCAAATCAAACCCGCTATCATGAAGTTACAAGCCGCACTTTTCACAAACTGAGCTACATATGACCAGGATGACTGCAATGCATCGTTCTGCCAGAAAAGGAGCAGCAATTTCCCTGCAATTACGTGTTTCAAGCATTGCTTGGAAATGTGTCACTGTCACTGTAAATTAGCATATGTGTCTCCTACAAATGGAAAGAGTTGACATTTCCAAACTCAATCTTTGGTAAATTGCTCTACAACTGGTGCTGAGCTGAATTTCTCACTCATGCAAAAAGATTTCTTCGCTTGGAGAAAAATTCTCAATAAAGATACACATACGGTCGGTATAGAAAATAATCACCCCTCTGTAAAATAATCACATTTTGTTGCTTTGCCACCTGAAATGAAGACAGACGCAGTTGGGGTTTAAGTCTGGGCTCTGACTAGGCCATGCAAGGACATTCACCTTTTTCTCCTTCAACCATTGTTTGTTGTGTGCTTTGGGTCATTGTCATGTTGAAGGTAAATCTTCTCATTGACTACTTTCTGGCATAGAGCAGCAGATTTTCCTCAAGAATTTGACAGTATTTTGCATTTTTCTTGTAACCCTCCCATACAAGCCACATTTGTGATATTGTTGTCACATGCTGAGCTAATCAAAATGACCACAGCTGATCACAGTTGAAAGTCAATTGGCTTTGTGTGCTATTGAGAAGATGATTAACTACACCTGGTTGGGTTTACAAGTCATTTTTAGGAGGGGGGTGATTCTTTTTCAACTCAGTGATTCTGTTTTTTAATTTGTATTTTTTTTCCTGACAAGTTGGTATTATATCTTTCACTTGGATGTTATAAGTAGTAAATACAGTGGAATAACACCCGATTTTTTTTTTTTTTTTTTTCCGTTTTTTTTTCGTTTTCATTTCAGGCTGCAGAGTAACAAAATGTGATTATTTCCAATGTATATACATGGTGTTAGTCATGGATGGGCAGTATTTATGATACATGTATTTGAAGGTCAAGGTGAGAAACGTGTACTTGGCGTATTTGGAGCAGTATCCCCTAAACAAGCTAGTCTTTGGAGGTTTAACACAATCATCCCATCCTCAGTTCCAGTAGAGTGTTCATTTTCCCTTTGCTGGACTGATCAACCGGTCCCATCAACAACATCTAAATGCCACACCTTTTGAAAAGTTAGTTGTGCTTAAAGGCGTCAGTAGCTAAAGGGACCTCACAACAACTTGTGTCTCAACAACTGGAGGAGGTGACTACAGACATGAACTTGACTTGTCAGGAGTCACAGCCAAAGTGACTCCAGACGCTGCATCACTACATCACTGCTTGAATGTTTGTTTTACCTGTGGATTCAAGTAAAGTATATAATGTGTGTGAACAGGTGGAGAGTACAACCTGTTTTAATACAATACAGCTCAGTAATAAACCTCTTTGGATTAACCACCCCCCCAGAATGTTCTTCTAAAGGATTAGAGGAGATTACTATTAATGAGAACTGGGCTGTGAGTCCACACAAAAACACAAGTCCCCTACTTCAAGCATTAAGGACGAAAACTCAAAACTGATCTTAAATCAGTATCAGGGAGACTCCAGTTGAAGTTGCCCCTAGCAACTGGCAGTCATATTTTTTCAGCAATCAGTTACAGAATTGGGAATAATCTGATCGGATCCTTCATTTCACCTGTGCTTGAATGTGGCAACTTCCAGCCTTCTCCGTCTCATTCCCTGGAGGGAAGTGCACCTTCCTCAGCATTCTGAGGGGAAACTCTTGCCTGCCTCCAGTTCCGAACTGAGATTTATGGGTCCCACCCCGTAAACTGCTGTTGTGACCCAGAGTCTTAGAACGGGCCCTCCAGGTTGACAGTCATAAAACGTCCTAGAGAATTCCAGATCTCCAGCCAGAGTCGACTTGATCGCAACCTTAAGCATTGGAATGGTGAAATAATATCCGACCCAGAATCAAGTGACTGAACACAACACTTGGTAGCAAGGCTAAATGATAAAATACATGCATGTCAAAAACAGACTGTGTCCGATTTTTTTACAACTGGAAAATGGAGACCTGCTGTTGAAGGAACTGTAGATTTTCAGTTCAGTAGACTCCTTTCCAAGACCCATCATTGTGTGAAACTCAGCCTTGTTTGATTTATACTGGCAAACCAACAAACCAGATTTACCAGGCAACTAATAAAACATTTGATTAGCGTAATAAGCTAGTGCTGAAGTCAATCGAATATGTTGAATTGGCTGGGGGTCACTGGCTGGAATATAACTAATGTAAAACGTTAGAATTGCAAATTTCCTCCCATGCAATGTTAAATCAAAAGCACATTAAGTTAGAGAAGTGGTCATTCTAATGAAAAATGTGAATACAATACTTGTTTTTGATAAGGAAGTTATTAAGCCCATATTTCACACCCCATTTGCCTTGATACAGAACATTCACCAAAACCAAAGGTCTGTAACTCACATAGCTTTCACATAAAACAGCTAGCCAAAACTGTCTTGATGAAGCATGGAGTTTGACTGTACTATTCTTTTAGTATTGTATTATTAACATTTAATTGCATTTCCTGATCTGGGTGACTGTCCTACAGGCATTCTAAGGGCCGTCTGCCATTTGCATTCTACAGTACTTTAAGTGGAATAGCATGTTATTCTGTGTGGAATATTATAACCATATCCAGGTAAAAAGTCAATCTATTGCCTATACAGAGTTTTCCGTATAACCAGGCCACTATTCAAAATGTGTGCACAAGAGATTGCAGTGCAATTTAGGAAGCATCTTTGAGAGGAAACACTTCGCATGTATCCTGAACTCAGGAAGCATGTTTCACAGACACTGTTTTCACAGACAGATCTATCGTCCTCCATTTGTTTAGTCTAGGACCAGGCTAAATCTGTGTCCCTGAAACCGGCCTAGAGAGTATTACAGTGAACTCTACAGGGACAAGCAAATCAACAGAACAATTACTGAACATGTTTTGTAAATCCACAGCGTTGTTTTTGCCCACAGCAGAGCGGAGCAGATGAAAGCAATGTTCAGATTGGAGCATGCATCCCAAATGGCATCCTGATCCAAAGTAGTGCACTAAAACAATAGGGTGCCATTGGCTTTGTGGTCTCAAAGGATTCAACTACTGCCTGCTCCAGTTGGTAGAGCACTTAGACAATGAGATGCCCAAACAAGAGCGCTGAAGCATGTCCGCTAGTTCCTCTAACTTTCTGTCTTGCCGGAAGTTAGAAACCTTGCTACATTTACGAACGGTGGAAGAACCTTGTCCAAGAACTGTCAGATTCATAGATTTGTTTTGCTAAATCGTCCGCTTTGTTTTCAAAGTGATTTTCGAATGAAAAGAGCTACAGTACAGCAAAGGACATGACCCTGGTTTCCACTGTGAAGCCCCTGGAAGAAGGATGGGAGGGGAGGAGGCTGTGCAGTGGGGCAGGTGACTGAGGGTAGGGAGAGGAGCGACAGCTGGGTGGTCAGGGAGGTGACTGACGAGAGAGAGGGGAGGAGCTGCAGTTCTCTCCCCCAGAGTGTGCAAGTTTGAGCTTTATGTGTATGTGAAGGTGAGCCAGCAGAGTGAGAGACACTGATAGAACTCTCCCAACAGACAGGGCACACGGCCCAAATGGCACCCTATACACTATAGAGAGAACTGCATTGGCACACTCTTCAAAGGGCAATCAAAAGGGGTTTAAGTTGCCATTTGGAAGTCAGGCAGAGGGATTGCTATCTGTCAAGAAGCCCCCATCAGGAAGTTGGCACAGCGTTGTTATCAACTACACTGCTGTGTCACAGGAAGGGATGAATCAATTGGACGAGGGCATCTGGGTTGAGCGTTCGCTCCCCATGTGAGATGTCTGTAAATAGCTTGTCAATGAATTACAGGACAAAAGACAATAAGAGAAAATGAGTAACACACGTGTGTGCGTGTGCGCGCGCATGTCAGCGTGGAGGTGTCTGGCCCATACCTTGGACCAGTCCCCAGTCTTCCACTCATAGCATTTGGACTGGTCCTCACAAGGTTCCTGGTCGGCAGGCTGAGAGTACGGGTTACAGCGCCCCTGGGGGTTGGTGCAGGTCACTGTCCTCTTACGGATCCCTGTACCACAGTCTGAAGAACACTGGAGAGGGAGGGAGATCAAGAAAGAGGACAAAAGGCAGTGAGAAAGAACTGAAAAGCAAAAGAGTGTTCGTCATTAAAGATGAGTCCTGAGTTGGATGTTCAGCTCCCCTCTAATCCACTCCAGCTCCTCTTCAGTGGAGAGGAGAGAGAAAGATCTCCATATTTATGAACTGCTGCCGCACTGCTCTCACTAACTTCTGGGGAAATGTTCTTTATCTCACACATGCGTGCACCCACACACAACACGTGCACACACAAAAACAGATGGACACGGGTGCACACACGCATGCAAAGACAGATGGACACACACACACACAGCAAAGACAGATGGACACACACACACACACACACACACACACAGCAAAGACAGATGGACACACACACATGGAAAGACAGATGGACACGCTCGCACGCACGCAAAGACAGATGGACACGCGCGCACGCACGCAAAGACAGATGGACACACACACATGGAAAGACAGATGGACACGCTCGCACGCACACACAAACCCAGACATGTGTACACACAAACACAAGCATACATGCACCCACGAATGCATTCACACACACACAGACCGTGGACCACTCGGAGGCCTCCCAGACAGTGAGGCAGTGGCGTCCCTCACAGCCCTGCAGGGCGGGTGGCTTGCCCCCCTGGCAGTACCGGTCCTGGGTGTGGATGAGAGAGCCGTTCTGCAGCTGGTAAACACAGCCCACCTCGCGCAGCTGCAGCCCCTTACCGCACGTCACCGAACACTGGTTCCACTCTGCAGTCACCCACCTGGAGAGAAGTGAGGAGCGGAGCAGGGGGCAAAGCAGGAGGCAAGCAGGAGGCAAGCAGGTGGCAAGCAGGAGGCGAGAGGGGCAGAAAGGGAGTGTAGAGGAAAAGAGGGAGAGCCAGAGATGGAACAAGAGAGAAAAAAGATACAGCAGGAGATGATTCATTCTTTCATAATGACTACTGTGTTTGGTGACCTGGTATGGTGTGGTCCAGCTCAGTACAGTTTTTTGAATGAATCTGATCAGAGATGCAGAGCCTAAATGTTTTTGGGGTTTGATTGAAGGCAGGCACGTCCGCGTGAGGAGGGCGGTGTGGGGGTGTAGGTGTTCACAAGCGACATTTTTGTTGAAATAATGCTAACATAGATGGTTAACAGATGGATAATGGCTGCTCGATCACGACTGATCTACCCAGGGGGAAAAAATAAGCAGCGAAAATGTAAGTCCTCTTTGTGTGCTTCGCTATGGAAAGCAAAACATAGATGCGATTCATATTCTCATAAATCTCATTTGCAACAGTGAAAAGTGCCAACACAATATTCTCCTTTTAGGTACATTATGATCAGGCCCATGAAGCAGTGGACGAGTTGTCTGCTGGGTCATGTACAGCAAGGCATACCCTACCAACACTAGGAAAGTTCAGATAAGCCTTTGTTTTCAGAGCAGTTGTAGGCAGTTGACTCCCCTGTTTAAAAACAGGTTCTTCCATTGTGAGTCTAATGAACAGAACCATGTAGTGTCAGTAAAAAGTCAGATGAAATAATGTTGCAGAGATAAGAACACAAGGTATGTTTGCTTGACAGTAGGTTTGTTTGTTTTAATTGATTTCGCATAATTATAAATGAACTACAAGACAGTCGCTTTAAAACAATACCATAAAATTCTACCGGATAAAAGGTAGATGGACAGAACCCTGTCCAGACTATCAGACTACAGGCTCCTGAGATGAGCTTTTAAAAGAGTTACAACTAAACATCTGGGCCTCTGGAAAACTGGGTCACTATTAACCTGGTTTTTACAGCAGTAACAAACAAATGGGGAGATTCAGACCTCTTCTCTGTTTATCTGGCTCTTAATCTAAGATGTATCTTTTCACATTATAGCTCATAGGTGGAATAACTAAAATACTTCAAATATCCAGGTGGTCTGTAAAGGGCAGGGTGGTGTTTCTCAGCTGGTCTGTACAGGGCAGAGTGATATTTCTCAGGTGGTCTGTAAAGGGCAGGGTGGTGTTTCTCAG
>JACXGJ010001531.1:9356-24927 GCA_016801105.1 Esox niger | reverse complement strand
TCATAGGTGGTCTGTACAGGGCAGGGTGGTGTTTCTCAGGTGGTCTGTACAGGGCAGAGTGTTGTTTCTCAGGTGGTCTGTTGCGTGAAAATGATCAATGTATCTGTGCACCCTAGTTAATTCCTACATTTCTCAGCTTCTTACCTCATTCTGACCTTATTTTCAATTTGTCCAGATGTGCCTGGAAACAAAATTATGAGCTTTCAGTGTAACTATTCTACCCCTACCCCAGTATGTCGCCCACGAGATGTAATCTAGGCAACATAATGTTGCACACCAACATTATGTTGTGTGTGTGCGCTCTGTGTTCCTGAGCTGCTGAGGCTGGATATCTATTGCATGAAAAGGCCATGAATATTGTGGAAGAAAAATGCAAACTCTCCAAGCTTCTAAAGATTGTAAATGAAGTGAGAAAGGCTGCCATATGGAAATGGGGACTGGCCCAGCAATTTTGTAGAAAGACTACAAGAGAATTGGAACCCCTTTCTACAGAAAAATTGACCAGCGACACAACAACGGTCGAATCGCAACAGCAGCATAATTAGCGGGTTTGGACAGTAATATAAAATGTGAGCTCGTTTTTTACATCCCAGTGACTGCTTGTGTGGTTGCCGTGCCCAGAAGTAGGCTTTTAGATTGGCTTTCTTATGAATAGGGTTGTTTGCGGATGCCATCCCAAATAGATAATGCTGGTAACTACGGGTTCAGAACAATTATGAGAATAATGATTGGTTTTGGCCACAGCAGACACCGGCACCAAAAAGACATCAGCTGGCCCTTACCCCAGAAGTTGTTTCAGGACTATTGTTTGCTGAGTTGGAAATTGTTTACTCGGCATAGATGGTGTGATTTACACCTGCATGTACCTACACAAATGAACACTTTGTTTCAATTGTGGTGTACAGTATTATAATTTAATTTCATAAAATGAATTGCAGGTCAAATATTGTTCTAACATAATCTAACTTAATCCATGAGTTAAATCAGGCTACAGAAAATATCCAGCTTATTATGACCAGAATTATAATTTTGTAAGAACAGAAAATTCCAATATTCAGGCTATATTCGCTCATCCCTGCCCGACAAGTCAAAAAGTTTAACATCAATCAAGCTACATTTTAAACTGAAGCATACATTTAATAAAGCCCTATATTAAGGTGCAATACTGACCCTAGACAACCTAATCATAAACATTTTTAGATTTGGATCTGTCCCAACTAGGAACCAAATCGGGTCAGTTTTAAAAATGTATATATTTTACAGTGGGATCTGTTGGGTTGGATGAGAATATGTATGAACCAATAATTTCAGGTCAAATGTTTTTGATCCATGAAGACCTCTAACACAGGGACTTGAACTTTTTCAGAACTAGCACCCGAGTCAACTAATTGTCAGAACTTTGCAGATGAATCAGACGAGTTGGATCAGGGTTCCAACTAAATTGTGAAACATGTGGGAGTCATTTAAGAAAGTTTTGAAAACCCCGATCATATAGTATGAACCGTTTTTTCTCTAAACTCGACTCTGCAGACTCTTTGAAAATGCTGCTGTCGCCCTGAACCAGCTCGTATAATTGACCAGGTCGTACGCTTTATGATGTGTTGTCAAGTTGAAGCAGGCGTGGGAGAGATCAAATTCATGAAATGGCAGGTGTTCCCCGAGGAGGTGTTTAAAACCATATGGCATAGACCTGTGCTTCTCAAACCTCAACTCTGGGCCCCGAAGCCCCTGATTCATGGATCAGGTGTGTCAGTTCAGGTTAACAACAACATAGTGAGACAATGTAATGTACCACTATCCAGGCCACTATAAAGCCCCAACACTGAATCTTGAGTGATGTACTATAAGCGTACACTAGTGGGAGTCAGTGAGAGGCAGCCTGAATAGGTCAGACCTGGTGTTTTATGTGGATAAGGCAAGGGAGCCCTTCATGTCTCAGAGCACGCCACCGTAAGTCCAAATGGCACACTGTTTCCAAGTGCACTACTCTCAACAGGAGCCCTGTGCTCTGTATAGGGTGCAGGGTGCCGTTTGGGACCGAGCCTAGTGCCTTTGAACAGAGAGATGTGGACTGGTTCAATTGTGTCGGCAGTGCAGCTCGGAGACGTGCCTCTAATGTGAAACGCATGGCTTCGACGGAGTAGGAAATGAAACCAAAACACTGCGCAGTGCATGCGTGCGTGCGCAGGTGCAGCTTCTCGGTCCTGTAGCCACACCCGCTGGAACTCAACAGAGCTGTTTTTTATCACTCTGAAACAGGATGATGACATGTTTTCATCAGTCATGGTGACAGTTTGAAGTAACTGCCCCAGTTAAAACTTTTTAACTTGTCCCACCATGCCCTAGGAAAGTATTCAGGCCCTTCCACTTTCTCCACATTTTGTGGTGCTAAAGACTTAAAATGTATTTAATATTTTTTCATCAATATTTTCATCAACCTACAAACAAAAATCCATAATGGCCAACCAAAAACCAATTTTGTTTTAGAAATGTTTACCAATTCATTGAAAAAAAAGAACCCTGAAATATCTCCTGTACATAAAGGATTGTTCAAAAGGTGGGGTCACTTAGGTAATGGCTGATTTCTATTAGAATATCTACATAGGTGTACAGAGGCCCATTATCAGCAACCATCACCCCTCTGTTCAAATGGCACGCTTGGTTTGTTAACCCAAGTTTATTATTTTAAATGACTAATTGATCATTACAAAACCCTTTTGCAATAATGTTAGCACAACTGAAAATAATTGTGCTGAATGAAGAAGCAACAAAACTGGCCTTCTTTAGACTAGTTGAGAATCTGGAGCATCGGTAATTGTGGGTTCGATTTTAAGCAGATAAGGATGTGCCTATAGAGCTGTTGTGGGACCAGCTTGACCACAGTAAGAAGTGCCCATCAAGCCAATCCAACTTCTGGGAGGTGCTCCATGCAGCATGGGGTGAAATCTATTCAGATTACCTCAACAAGTTGACAACTAGAATGCCAAAGATCTGCAAGACTGTAATTGCTGCAAATGGAGGACACCTTGACGAAAGCAAAGTTTGAAGGACCCAATTATTATTTCAATAAAAAAATCATTTTTCTCACCTTGTCAATTACTATAACTTTTAACGGCAGTGTATGCATTCAGAACATTTATTCAGTAGTTTGACTGCAGTTACAGCTTCAAGACATCTTGGGATTACCTCTACATGGCTTTGCACACCTGGATTTTGTCCGTGTCTCTCATTCTTCCTTGTAGATCCCCTTGATCTCTGTCAGATTAGATGGGGAGTGTCGGGGAACCGTGATCTTCAGGTCTTCCTACAGGTGTTCAATGGATTTTGAGTCCTGGCTTTCCCTGGAACACTCAGGCAAATCCTGAATCCTCTCCAACTTTGTCCTGGATGTGTTATTTGGGTTCTTGTTGTGCTGATGAATGAGTCCTTGCCTCAGTCTGGACCCGGTTGTCTTCATGGACCTCTGTATTTTGCTTCATGCATCCTTCCCTCAATTCTTACCAGTCTCTCAGTCCCTGCCACTGAGATATGTTGGTCTTACCCAGTTGATGAGCGGCCATTTGTTTCACCAGACGTAGCACTTGGCATTCAGCCCAAATAGTTCGATCTTTGTCCCATTAGACCAGAGAATCATTTTCCTCTAGCTTTCTGAGTTCTTTCTGGCATGTCTTGCCCTAAACCATAAGGGCCTGATTGATGGAGTACTGGAGAGATGATTATCCATCTGGCAGGTTCTTCCATCTCAGCAGAGAAACTCTGAAGCTCTGTTAGAGTGTCTGTGGGTTCCTGATCACCTCCCTGACCAAGGTCCTTCTGGCCCAGTTACTCTATTTGCCTGGTCAGTCAGCACAAGGAAGAGTCTGGGTGGTTCTAAACTTTCCATTTCACAATGATTGAGCCCACTGTGCTCCTGGGAAATGACGATGTTTAATCAATTTGTTTATTAACCTTCCCCAGATCTGTGCCTTTCTAAATCATGTCCAGTCAATTCAATTTGCAGATGGACTCCAAACAAGTTCTAAAAACATCTCAAGGACGATCAAACGACACAGGATGCTCCTGAGCTTAATTTGTAGCATCACAGTAAAGCTTTTGAATACTTATGTTTTCAACATGGTATTGTGTGCAGATTGATGGCATGTATACAATTATAATCAATTATACATTAAGTTTATGACATAACAATATGTGGAGAAAGTTAAAGGTTTAGAATATTTTTCAGAGAACACTGTTGGAGCACTGTAATCTTACTTTAAAAGATTTAGATCAGCGGTCTACAGACATGAATCCTTTTTATGACTGGCCGACACCCACAGCGTTCTGTAGACACCAATCCAACTCAGACAAGCTCCTCTTTAACAATATTTCCAAACCACTTTACTCCTATTTTAATTAGTTCATATTTCATATAAATGCAATGAATTATTGCACTTGCAGAGTTTGTGTATTGAGTTTGTGTCTTTGAAGTGCTATACTCACAAGAATAGCAAAGAATGGAACATTTTGGATAATTGAAGACATTTTGTCAGTCTTCTGTTATTTAAGGCAAATTTAGGTCAGACAAAATACTGTGTCTAGTTATACTGTGTAAGTGTGTTTTTCTCACCTGTACTGGCAGGGGTGGACGTTGCAGTGCCGTACTTGAGGTAATGGCCGGTTCTCTGGGTGGCAGTGACTGTCGTTCACAGGGATCATGCTCTTGTTGACAAACCTCATACAGGAAACCACTGTCCTCCTCTCACCTGGAGACACAGACAATATCATCATAGAGGGAAACCACTGTCCTCCTCTCACCTGGAGACACACACAATATCATCATAGAGGGAAACCACTGTCCTCTAACCTGGAGACACAGACAATATCATCATAGAGGGAAACCACTGTCCTCCTCTAACCTGGAGACACAGACAATATCATCATAGAGGGAAACCACTCTCCTCCTCTCACCTGGAGACACAGACAATATCATCATAGAGGGAAACCACTGTCCTCCTCTCACCTGGAGACACAGACACTATCATCATAGAGGGAAACATCTGTCCTCCTCTCACCTGGAGACACACACTGTATCATCATAGAGGGAAACATCTGTCCTCCTCTCACCTAAAGACAGACAATATCATCATAAAGGAAACTACAAAGGGTGCTGGAGACCAGAGTGTAAGCAAGAGAAAAAACAAGCAATTGGGAGAAAGAGAAAAGCAAGAGACAGTTTCTCTACTACAAAACAACATTACACAAGCTAAAAAAGAACATACTTTCCCCCGATCTTACATATTACTATGTTCAAGTTTATGCCGGTTTTTAATTTTGCAGTAAATGTGGACATCAACAACAACAAACTAACATGGTCCATGCAGAACCAGCCAGTTGGTAATGGGGCACAATTTCCCCTAGAGAGGCTGTAAAGACTTGGCATGGGGCCTCAGATCCACAAAACATATCACAGCTAACAAGAGTATCTTGACAGGCTGCATCACTGCTTGGTATGGCAATTGCAAATGCCCTTAATTGCATGGCATTTCAGAGGGCTGGTCTGACTTCCTCAATGGGGCTAAACTCCCAGTCATACAAGACGTCTTCACCAGGCAGTCAGAGGAAGGCTCTAAAAATAGTCAATGACCCCAGACAGCCAAGCCATTGACTATTCACTATGCAATAGCAGGACAACATGGCAAGTTGTATCAGTATGTAACCAACAGGACCAGTCATAGATTCTACCCTCAGGCCATAAGACTGTAAAACAAGGCTGACAAATATACCAACACCTCCACCCATCCACACACACACACATAACACTTGTTTTATTTTAACATCAGGATACTGTTATCTTTTTGGATTAGATATGATGGTAGGGAGATTTTATTCTAACATCAGGATACTGGTATCATATTGGATTAGATATGATGGTAGGGAGATTTTATTCTAACATCAGAATACTGGTATAATATTGGATTAGATATGATGGTAGGGAAATTTTATTCTAACATCAGGATACTGGTATCATATTGGATTAGATATGATGGTAGGGAGATTTTATTCTTACATCAGGATACTGGTATCTAATTGGATTAGATATGATGGTTGGGAGATTTTATTCTAACATCAGGCTTCAACCTCAAGTTTACATAGTCAAGCCAACTGGACACAATACAACATCAAACCCCAAGCAAGCATGGGGCTAATTACACGTCCAAGCCTCTGTCTCACCCCAAATAACCCCCCACTGAACTACATTTTGGACCGGTCTAATGCAGAGGCAATTACACAATACAATTCTGTTAATTACCACTAACATTCTCCGCAGACTAAAGGTCTAAATTTGGACATATCTGGCCCCCATCCAAACGACCGCTCACCGGGGAAATGTGTGTGTGTGTGTCTGTGTTGTTTGTGTGTAGATATGTGCATGCATGCGTGCCGGGCTCAGATCTGGGCTTTGTTCCATTGTTATTAAAATCCATTCTTCCTCGATCTGTCCGGCCTAAAACATCACTGCTCTAACATACTTGGATAGGTATAATCAATAATTATAAAAGAACAAATACAGATGTTTGTCTATTTCACCAGGTATTGGAAGAACCCGTTCTTTAGAGCAATGACCTGGGAGCAGTTTCAATCTTTCTCATTGACAGGGGTTTCAACCTGCCAAATGAGTGATTAGAACCAGTAACCTACAGTTTACAGACACAACGCTCATGTCTTGTCTTTTCAATATAAGATACAGCTTGCATTTCTTACATTTGTGTCAACTATGTGAAAGAAACATGTGTAAATAACAATCAATGTATAAAGACAACTATTACCTGTTGCTCTACAGTATATAGTCCAACTACACGGTTAACATTGCAGGTTACATGTAACGGAACTTTGAAGGAAGTCACAAGATACAGGAAATACTGTGATGGGGAAACATTCCATGAAATGTGTACAGGCTCAATGAAGGTTACACAATGCCCTCTTTTTGCCTGAAATATTTCACTAATACTCAGTAAATAACATGCACATTAACTGACATTTTTCCTGGACCTCTGGGCTGGAGCTGTTAAATGTTACCGTAAGCCTCAATGTTAAGCTTCATAAGGTCAGTGGATCAAATCCTGTCACTCGTTTACTATTACAAAATCCTATTTAGATTCTGTAACTTGTACTTAGCCACAAGAAAATAACATTTACATCATTAGACAGATGGCTGGCTTCATCAAGTTAACCCCTAGCTGCCCAAAACAAGCTCACCACTACTGATGTCATACCTTAACTTCTGTCATGCAGGAATGTTACTAAACAGAAAGAAATGCAAACTTGAAGTGTATCTGAGGTTAAAAAGATCCCTAAAGTATGCAGTATTCTATTTAAATATAACATGACAATAAATGGCAATTTACTAAGTCTAATTTCTTCGTGTACTTAACCTCTGACATTGTTAAACTATTCCAAATGGAAAAACAGATAAATGGGCTAACCTTAACAAAGCCTCTCATTAGCCAAGCTCAATATGGATGACTCAGGCTGAATACTGCATCATAGCTAATCAACCCCTAGATGCCAATCAAACCGACATCACAGGAGCTGTTTTCACTCGAACAGAACTAATTTTGAGTGTAAGAGCCAGAAAGAAGCCTTTACTGTGCCAATGCCACAAAAAAAGCCTGGCAACACCTTGACATGCCTCACAGCTTCTGGCACACTGTAATTTGGAGTGGTGAGACCAAAAAAGAGCTTTATGGTCACAACTATGTTTGGAGAGGGGTCAACAAGGCATGTAGTGAACAGAATACAGTCCCCGCTTTGAAGCATGGCGGTGGCTCATTGATGTTTTGGGGGTGTGTACAAAACTGCACGCTGTCATTGATGCTAAAGGGAACAATAAACAGTATTAAGAATTAACGGTAGGCAGACTTTTGTACAGGGGTAGGTTCATTTGTTTTCTTTGTTGCCATGTTTTGTTTTGATTGTGCCATTCTGTTATGACCTACAGCTGAATGTGAATCCTATAAAATATTATCCATGTGTTTTGACTGCTCACTCCTGTATTCTTTACAATTGGTTCAAATATTAACAATTCTCCAAGGGAATTCATATTTTTCAGCACAACTGTATGCGTATACATTCACGTGTTTAACAGCCCTTGTTTTTGAGATTGTCATTGTGATCCCCGTTACGAGTGGGGTGCTGCCACACCTGTCTGGTGTACTCCAGATCAGAGGTCGGCCAACAATGGGCCTCCAGATCAGAGGTCGGCCAACAGTGCGCCTCCAGATCAGAGGTCGGCCAACAGTGGGCCTCCAGATCAGAGGTCGGCCAACAGTGGGCCTCCAGATCAGAGGTCGGCCAACAGTGGGCCTCCAGATCAGAGGTCGGCCAACAGTGCACCTCCAGATCAGAGGTCGGCCAACAGTGGGCCTCCAGATCAGAGGTCGGCCAACAGTGGGCCTCCAGATCAGAGGTCGGCCAACAGTGGGCCTCCAGATCAGAGGTCGGCCAACAGTGGGCCTCCAGATCAGAGGTCGGCCAACAGTGCACCTCCAGATCAGAGGTCGGCCAACAGTGCGCCTCCAGATCAGAGGTCGGCCAACAGTGGGCCTCCAGATCAGAGGTCGGCCAACAGTGCGCCTCCAGATCAGAGGTCGGCCAACAGTGGGCCTCCAGATCAGAGGTCAGCCAACACTAGGCCTCTGCCCACACCACAACAGGCTGTCCCACCAACCCTCTGACACTGCCTCTAAAACCAGTCATAGCCTCAGCCCTCCAATGGCTGCAACCTCATCACACAAGTGTATCCAAATAAACTGTGTGTGTGTGTGTGGCAATGTAGTGGTCTACATGTTTGTCCATGTGTTTGTGTATCTGTGTTTTTGCTCATGTATGGTAGCAACAGCCTCCCGGCCCTCTCACTTAGGCCTTATTGCCCCAGTCAGTCAGACAGACACTCAGAAATTCCAGCCAGTCAATCAGACATCCAGCTATAGCGCCTTGGTCCTGACACACAGTCTGCACTCACACCCAGATTGGTACCTCAGCATGGAGCACAGATGTGACGCCCCTGTCGATATTAGAGGCCCATATCTAACACCCAACTCCACTTAAGCAGAGCAGCAGGAGGAAAGGATCTCATGGGAGATGGGCTAGCAAAGATAATCTCAAAGTCACCACACACGGAGCCCAGGGCAAACATTTATCAGAAACACTGACAAGGCTCACCTTGGGAAGTGTCAGTTAGTGTGTGTGTGTGTGTGTGTGTGTGTGTGTGTGTGTGTGTGTGTGTGTTTCTCACCTCCTCCACACTGTACACTGCAGTCTTGCCAGGAGCTGTGTGTCCAAAGGTAGAGGTACTCTGGCTCTCTCTGTTCCTCACTGACATTCTCCAGTTCAGTTACGTTCAGAGACACAGTGTACTCATAATGGATGCCGTAGGTCTGGTCATGGAACAACAGCACCTAGATGCCAGGGAAAGAGATCAAGTTGCGTTCAGAGACTCTGTGTAATGCAACAGGTGTTCAAACTCGTCGAGGAAGTCTGCTGGGCCCACACTGAAAATGTCTGACATTTCCTGGGGGTGAAAATTTGCAAACCATTTTGTATGAATGTAGAGCCATTATCTTTCACAGTTCATATAAACAGTATTTGTCATAAAAAATAAACAATCTATCTATTTAAAGGCCCATGGGGCAGACCGTTTGTTAGTTCCTATCCGTTTGTTAGTTGATAATGAGCCTGGAACACCTGGGTTGTAAATTAATATTTTTCTGCATTGTACTAAAACATAATTATCACAAAAAATGTATAGAAATGATTAGATTGTTTTTTTGTCAACTGCACACAAGGAATGTTTACTTCCACTTCTTTCCACTTTTAACAACCCAACAAGGGACTTGGGGGACACCATGTTGAGCACTCAGAGAGCAATTCTGAACAGTTGGGCTCGTAGGAAAACATATTTAAAAATGCATGTAAAAGGAAATTCTGAGCGGTAAACTGCCTTAATGAAAATTGGAGGAGGGCTGTCGATCATTTAAGCATTAGCGTTAGTGAGAAGGAGGATGTGACATTGATTTTGAGTCAGATGGCGGTACTACATAAGAACGGAGAACAGTTCAGACGGGTGGGAAGGGAAGAAGAGTGGAGAGTTGGAGAGATGAGGGAAATCACAACGAAGGAACGAGAAGGTGGGGAACGTTTTGAGAGTGACAACAAGTTAGTGACTTGTGAATTGTGATGCCTATTTGTGGGAAATGTTTTACGTCACAGGGATGGTGGAGGAGAAGTTAGGGTGGTAGAGGAAGAAGAGAAATAAGAGGATCCATATTGATGATGTTACAGGAAAATCAGCTGGCACGTGACTATAAGGTATGTAAGATTTACTTGATTGTTATTTTATAGAGTTGGACTTTCAGTGCAGATAATGTGCTTGGTGGAATTTTACAGGGTAGGTGCGATAATGGTTTTGCATCTGGTAGTTGGCGGGAATACAACAATTTTGATGGAGTCTGCCCTAAAACCTCACTGAAGACAATCTCAGCTACCAGAAAATCCACGGTTTGTGCAGGTATATAAAATAGGGTCTGCATCTCTAACCACCACACTATTGAACAGTTTAGTCATTCAGTCAACCACTCAACAGTGAAGCGCAAACAATAATCAACAGTGGATACAAACAAGTGGGCAACTTAAGTAGTGTCCCTGGCGATTAGTACCTGGGAACAGGTATGCAGGATTGGGTTGCGTTCAGGACGACTGCTGGTGGTTAGTACGCCGCCATTGCGCAGCGCTTTGAGGGGAGCATATAGAGTGGACCGGACTGGTGACGTTGCACTCACTTCAGTAAACTAGTACAGTTACAAATGACCTTATTGTTGGAACTGTTATCTTGACCGAAGAGAAAGATTGAAAGCGTCAGAAAAATGGGCTGTTAGTTGCCATGGCGCCCAGAGTAAGACATCCCATAGAACACTTTATTTAATAAAGGTGTCAGAGATGCACTTAGGCCAAATCTTCAAATGGCACCTCACCCTAAATCATGTTCTAAGATACACAAGATCAGAAAATGGAAAGGGCTTTTTGGTTTCCCATTTGGTCAGCCAAACCACTCCACCATTCAAGTAATCAAGTGGACAGTGGAAGAGGTTGTGTGGCTCTAAACAGTTGTCAGTTCAACTTAGAAAATGCACTCAAGGTTATACTGATCACGAAAGACCTTTGAAAACTTTCTACAAAGAAGAGTAACAGAAATGCAAGTGTGCACACAAAGTCTTCACTATCCATTTGTGCCTAATACGACAAAATAAGGTCTTCTCATAAGAAACACACAGATATATGGCCTAAGGACAATTTAAAAATCGGTCTCAGGGCCAAATTTTATCTGGAATACTCAGACGTTCAAAGGTTTAAACACTCCAACTGTATCCCAAGATGCACCTGAAGCTATTACCTCAGCCTCTCATCCAGCCCAGAAGGCATCACATAGCTATCAATGGGTTGTCTCATGCCACTGCTACAGAAAGGGACCAAGACAGTAACTAGACAATCGTTAAAGCAATCAATTTTCCAGTAAAGCAATAAATGTCTCTTCTGCAATCATAAGCAAAACCCCCACAATTGATCATGATGTACTTACCATACCTTTTTTTACTTATGTAAGGGTCGAATTGACTCATTTGATGTATAGCCAAAATATAAACAAAAAGGAAAGTTTAAATTGAGAGACACATTGTAATCTGAGTATGTACCATAGAGACGGTTTAAGAGACTGGCTAACTTTTCAGCATGGAGAGAGAACAAAGGGATATACAGAAAGAATGAAAGGAGGAAATTATTTAAGTTTTTCTTTAATGAGCAATCCTAACTATTTGAAAAATACCAGTTTGTACACAGTACAATAGACATTCCAGAACCAAACACAGTTGATATTTACGCCCTATCCAGCATTACATATTGTTGGCCATCTCATATGCTATTTAGGAAGAGTAAGAACGAATGGAAAGAACAAGATAGAGAGAGCTTGAGGAGAGAGAGAGAGCATTCAATAACTGTTGTATGAGGCCCCTAAGGAACATCTACAGATTAGAAACAATCTAACACCAACTTCCTGCCTTTGAAGCCCGTTTTCCATGGTCCTATCTTTCCTCTTTATCTCGCTCTTTAGCTCTCTCTCACTTTATCTTTTTCTCTTCATCTCTCTCTTCATTTGTCTTCTTCTCTCGTCCTCCCTATCCCTCTCTCTTGCTGATTTTCTTCTCACGTGGAGTACATTGTGAAGGGTAATTGCTGGTGAGTGTTTTTCCTTGCTTGGCATTAGCTCAACATGCATTTGCATGATAGGAAGGCAGATATACACACACACACACACACACACACACACACACACTCTCTCTCTACATGATAGGTTTACCATGAGGTACAGCGGGGTTTTGGTGGGTCCCTTGGCAGACATTTTCTCCCAGAGTCCTCTCCGGACATAGCGCACAGTAGTGCCTGCCAGCTGGAACTCTCCAGGAAGCTCAATCTTCCAGTCGCTGTTGATGGACCTCTTAGAAGAATCTTTCATTGCTGGAAGAACCAAGGAAGTATAACTAATTTAGTGGAAGTTCAAGATTTTTGAACTTGATGTTACACTCAACAAAATTATAAACACAACATGCTAAACATTTTACAGCTTGAGTTACAGGAAATCAGTTAATTCAAATGAAATTAGTATAGCAAGTTCAGACAGGAAACCCGAGTGGTCATTGGCCAGCTGACGTCAGGGATTGCTCTTCTCACCATATTTCAGATTTCATACTGACTATTTAATCGTCAAATTGCACACTCAGTTCTGGTCTGTTACTGACCCAACACCGCTGCCTCAAACTGTTACCCACCCACCACCCCTGCCTCCACCTGTTACTGACCCAACACCCCTGCCTCCAACTGTTACCCACCCACGACCCCTGCCTCCACCTGTTACCCACCCACCACCCCTGCCTCCACCTGTTACTGACCCAACACCCCTGCCTCCAACTGTTACCCACCCACCACCCCTGCCTCCACCTGTTACTGACCCAATACCGCTGCCTCCACCTGTTACTGACCCAACACCGCTGTCTCAACCTTTTACACACCCACCACCCCTGCCTCCACCTGGCTCCACCACAACTGTTCCTATTCATGATGGGGGTCGGTACTGTGTACCCTGTTCATTGCCTATTGGGGTTGCTATTAATGGTATTATGGTGTTGATAACGCTCATAGTAGCTTCATAAACACTATCGCGTGATGGCAGTGAGTTACCCCAGAGGTGCTGGGCCAAATGCCAAGACTTTTGAAGGATTGGTCATGCATTTTGCCCAGTAGATGGTTAAACTAATATGTGGCGTTTTCTGTCCTAACTGTGTTCACTGACAGTAGCATATGCCTGAACATACTATAAGCCACCGCCATCATGTGACCTTCTGTTCGCAATGTTGACACGAACAAATCACTAGAGTTCTCCAGCATGCAAATGCTCTCCAGTGAGCATTTGTACACTGAATTTGTTTATGACACTGAACTGCAGTCAGGTCAAGACTCTGCTGAGGATGTGCACAGATTAGCTTCCCTGAGACGGTTTCTGTCAGAGTGTTCAGAAATGATTCAAACACAAAGTTGTTAGAGTTGCTGGTTCCAGCCGCTGGTACTAAAATGTACAAGATCAATGAATAAGCAATATAAACACAGGAGTCAGTCAGGTAGTGCGAGAACAACTTTGGAGCTCAAACTGTCATTTTTCAAAAAAGCCAACCCTGGTCAGTGCAGGTTCAGGACTGTCAGTGTAAAAACCACATCAAAGAGTACCAGTATCAGAGGCCAAAGTTGGGTCAAACTAAAAGAGTGGCCCTGATGTGGAGAATGCGGAGGTTGTGAAGTCGGGCCAATAGGCTAGACTACTCAACACCAGTCTGTGGGTTATCGGCCTCTACTCGTCCCTTTGTGACCGGCTGAGAGGAAGTCAAGGTTTGCAGGTAATGCATTAAAGACATGGTAACGGAAAGACATGAAGTGTGGACAGAAAGAGCGACAGAGACTAGGGAGACAGATCGTTTATGGAAGGTACAGAAATGTTGTACGTAAGTTCATGTTATCAGGCTAATGTTGTAATGAGTCTTTTGGAAGGGCTTGACAAGCAGAAAGGTCTCCATGGAGAAAATCTGACATTGCAGCGAATAGTCTCTCTCTGTCTAATCACATTTGTTTTACTGCATTTCCACCAACTAACAGACTAAGTTGGAATTAAAAAAAAATATATAGACAAACTGTCAATTAGCTGGGAGCTTAAATTTAACAGTGTTACTTTGCATCGCTCAAAATTATTAACCACTTCATCAAATCAAATCAAAAATATATTAGTATATCCCTGCTCCATTATTTATTACGTCAACTTATACAAATCCTTTCCACACAGGTACTGTATTTCACCTCAATCTCACTGTGCTCTGCATTGTAAAAATATATTGTTTAATGGTTTATAAAACATCCTTCAGGGTAAAATGTCCCCTAGGTACAGATCCAAGTGTCCCAGCTCCAAACATAAGCGAAACCATTAGAGGAAAATGCAGAACTGACCCAGGATCAGCATCTTGCAGAAACATCAGCCTAGAAAACGTGCTAGGCATGTGAGGCCTCACACTGTACAAAGGGAATTAGTGTTCAAGAGTTTCTTTTGAACACCAGATGTGTGTTCAAAGGGAGTGGCTGGCCCTTTTAGTCTTCTCCCAGCCTTCCTCTCTTCCTCCCTCCCCCTCTGCTCACCCCGCCCCTCCCCTTACCCTCTCCCTTCCTTCCTCTGTTCCTTTCCTCCAAGCGACCTACCACAGCAATTACAAATACGTGCCTCCCTGACGTTCACAAAAACAAATGTTTCACCTTGTCTGCTTTGGGATTCAAACCAGCCATCTTCCGGTTACTGGGCCAATGCTCCAGTCCGCTATCTGTTGCCTCGACGTGCTGCTCATAACAATGACTTTTTATTACCCTTCCTCATGGAATCTGACATCGTCTTAACCTTGCATTGTTGAGAGCTTCCCCCCACTCCCTCCCTTCCTTCTTCTTTTTCTTCCTTGCCCCTTTATTCATCTGTCAATCCCTCTCCTCCCTCCCTGCCTCCATTCCTCTATTGCTCCTTCTATCCCTCTCTATGGTACCCAACAGAGGATCCCTGTATATGGGACACAACCAGAGGTTGTACTCTCCAGGGTAACGTTTGTGTTCACAAAGTACTTAGCGGTGGGGAAAAAACCCATTTAATAGCTGTGTTAAAAAAAACTAAAAGCGTTGTCAGAAAAAGCAAAAAGAAATTGCAGAGCGATGTGACAAATGGCTGTCAAATGAGTGTTTATACTGTTTTCAAGTTCCCTGTAGAGCAGATGGGGAAATGGCAGAGAGTGTTTTAGCACTGGCTGAGAATTATATCAGGAACAGGTTGACACTGTTAAACAGATAATATCAACTTGTGCAGTATATATATAAAGTGCCATTGGAAAGGTTTTAGACCTCTTCTCTTTATCAATTTTATTTTTTATTGTGTTATGGACATAATTTAGCTTTATATATATATATA
>JACXGJ010001530.1:0-81562 GCA_016801105.1 Esox niger | reverse complement strand
AGGGGGGGGGGGGGGGGGGGGGGGGGGGAAGGGGGGGGGGGGGGGGGGGGGGGGGGGGGGGGGGGGGGGGGGGGGGGGGGGGGGGGGGGGCAGTTGTTTTGGAGTCTCGGCCCGTGAATGGTTACGCGAGGAGACGGTGGAAGAAGGCCGCAGTCGGGACAGACTGTGATGGGGCGTCTCTTGAACGCTCCCAGCTTCATCCCAAAATTCCAAGGTAGGAGGTTCGGGGGGAGGGGCTGCGGGTTAGAGGAAGGAAGTGATGGCGGAAGGCCATTATTATTTTCTTTTACAGTTGTAGTTGTCCACTGTTCGTGTGTGAAAGCCAAATGCACTCTGGGCAGATGTAAGCCATACCTACCGCATATCCGAGTTGGAGGGGAGAAGAAAGTAGAAGCGAAGACATGAGGAGAGAGGAGAAAGAGTTGGATGAAAGGAGAGAAAAAGAGGAGAGGAGAGCCGAATGAGGGGTGGCGTTTTCATCAGCTGACGTCTTGGAGATGGTCCCCAACGTCTCCGTTCTCAGTGGAATCTGGTTTCACACTCCGTTCACCTCGTCTCTCTGACCTTCGTCCGGCCGAGCTCAGCTGAATTCAGCAGCTGGATTTTCAGCAGTACTATGGGAATCAGTCTGGGATTCAAATGGATGTGATAAAAGGGAGAAGCAGAAACAAACAATTCCCTCTGGGAAATGCTGGGGGATACGTGTAATTGGTTCTAGGTATCAGAGGCCGGCGCATGCGGTTGGGGAAGAGCGTTGGCTGACCAGTCGTTTGTCGTCCTGCTGTTTTGATTTGCACGCCGGGCTGGGACTGCTTTACGTTAACACATTTAATTAAGTCGGGCGTGTGGTAGTAGGATGTGGGCGACCGCACACACACACACGTGCACAGACACGCGCACAGACGCACACACAGGACAGAGGATCCAGAGAGTGATAAATGAAGAAGACTAACAGGGCAGTGGGAGGGAAGACTAAAGTGGGCGTTAGGGAGAGTAAGTAGAAAAAAGGGAAATACTGACTAAAGACAAATAATAGACAGACAAAGAATGAGAGAGAACACGTCAAGGTTTATATTCTGCTCCATCCCTTTTAAGCGCACAGTTTTTGTAGTCCGCAGTGAATTTCCTCGGAATGCGTGGCTTCTGCGCTGCCAGTTAAAAACGAACTGGAACCTAGTTTAGCTGGAAGGGAGGTGACAAGGCATGAGGCTTTTTAAGGAATGACCAAAGAGATAGTCCTGACATGACAAAAGGAAAGTGCAACCGTGTATGAAATAAATCGCAAAGAGGACTGAAGAAGAAGACCTTCATCCACCCTGGATACTGGACTGTAGGTGTTTCTGTGGGACTCACAGCCAAGGTGTTTAATCAGTGAAGAGTACTGGGCTGGTATAGTGTACTGGGAGGGGCAATGAGACTGGGACCCTGGTCCAGTCCAGCCATGCCCTCGGGTGGCGCCCTCCGCAGGCACCTCGCCTTCATCCGCACTTCTTGGAGGCGGAGCACTGAGTGTAAGGTAGGCTGTGCCCAGTCAGGAAGCGTTTATTGAATTACATTTGTAAATCGACCAAAGACATCATGCCATAGCAGGCCATGAT
Source organism: Esox niger (assembly GCA_016801105.1). NCBI lineage: Eukaryota > Metazoa > Chordata > Actinopteri > Esociformes > Esocidae > Esox > Esox niger. The sequence continues at coordinate 79,964 of JACXGJ010001530.1, read as the reverse complement.
TATGTGATCACAAACATCTGCCTGTCTCCTGTAAAATTCTATATAAACAACCGACCTGCTGCATTAGTAAAGAACAAATGAAGTGTGCAGCTTTGCTTACCATTTCAAATTACCCTGGAAGTGTGGCTGGTAAGATGATTGGACAAAGCTGGCCTTTTAGAATATGTTTTATATTTTGCCCTTAAAGTGTTGTTAGGGTGTCCTGGGTTCCTTGAGAAATGCATGTGTGAGTTTTTCTATCCATGAGTGCTCCAAATACCGAGGTAATGATACATCTCAAGACATCAGCGTTTTTTTTCCGTCCCGCAACACTGTAGGTCAGGGAGAACTTTGAGTCATGATAGCCAGCAAATTTAAGAATATACTTTTTCCATGTGTGACGGTGGACTTCTGATTATTTCCATTTTTGTTCTGTTAAATGCAGGAGGTTTGGGAAGCTTAGGGAGTACGTTGTTTAGACGTTATTCATGCATATACACATGGGAATGTGTGTGTGTGTGTGTGTGTATGTGTGTGGCAAATGTGTTATGAAAGAGACGACATTCTTACATTTCTACTGCTCCTGTGAACTTACAGTTTATTAATGTTTTCATTTATACATTAACAGTTTAAGAGTATTTATATACAATGAAGTATTTATAAAACATTTAGTATGCATTAGTAAAATCTAAAGTCAGCTTTATTCATGCTTTCTAAATACAAATGTTTCAAGTGACTAGTGGTAGATTTTCCAGCAGTATCAGATGCTAAAATGATCTACAACATCCTAATGGTAGCATTTGAAGTAAGTTGGGTTAAATTAATTTAAGGGAAACTCAAACTGACCTGAAAAATTGTAGCGTTAGGAAAACATATTGATCATTTTAAATAAATGTGTAGTCATATATTTATCACTGACCAATAAAAATTACACTTCAAATGTGGGAGTAAAGGTTGGTAAAGGTTACTACTCTAAATTACTACTTATAATGTGTCATCCAGTTTTCCAGCCGGTGGTTTCCGCAGGCTGGTTTCTGTTTACGATGACAGCTCTGTTTCGTTTAGCCTGTTTTCATCAAGGAACAGCGTCTTCACTGAAAAATGACTGGAACATTGAGACAGAGCATTTTCCCAGTGATCGCCTGCATCTGCTCTTCTTAAACCTGTGCTACATTGACCGCTCTATCTCTGTTCACACTGCACTGTCTCCGGGTACGTCGCCGGGCCCGTTTGACACTCGGCCAGGTTTTCGTGGGCTGAGCGGGCCGGGGGGAGAGACGGTACGGCCTAGAGAACACGCGGCCATGCGTGGTTGGTCAACCCTGTGCAGTTGAAATGCGTTGGTGGCACAGGCAGACGTCTTCACGAGGTTACATGAGTGTTGATGCAAACTCATCGGGCCCAGTGCGATTCGAAATGTGTATTTGGAGTTGATTGGAACGACAAGGGGAACTCCTGACCTACCGACACCATTGACTTGGTCTTGGTTCTCAGCCCATAACAGAAAGTCACTGTTTGATGTTTGGACAGGAGGATGTAGTTATGTCTGTCATTCTAACATAATGTTAACTCAGGCACTGAGACCACAGTGCTGCATTGCCCGTATATTTCCTTCCCACTGAACATCTCGACCCTTAGCCTGTGGGATGTGAGATATATTACCGTAACAGGAAGCAACCGATGATCAGCAATGTGAAGGTTTTTGCCATGCAGATAAGCGGGGGAAGATGTGTATGACTAAATACGGGCTGTATATGATTAAATTAGGGCCTGTATGACTAAATGAGGGCATGTATGACTAAATAAGGGCTGTGTATGACTAAATATGAGGGCGTGTATGACTAAATGAGGATGTGTATGACTAAACGAGGGCATGTATGACTAAATGAGGGCGTGTACGACTAAATTAGGATGTGTATGACTAAACGAGGGCATGTATGACTAAATGAGGGCGTGTACGACTAAATTAGGGCTGTGTATGACTAAATATCAGGGCGTGTATGACTAAATAAGGACATGTATTACTAAATGAGGGCTGTGTATGATTAAATATGGGAGTGTATGACTAAGGGTGTGTATGATTAAATAAGGGTGTGTATGACTAAACAAGGGTGTGTATGATTAAATATTGGTGTGTATGACTAAATAAGGGCGTGTATGATTAAATAAGGGCGTGTATGATTAAAAAAGGGCGTGTATGATTAAATAAGGGCGTATATGATTAAATAAGGGCGTGTATGTTTAAATAAGGGCGTTTATGTTTAAATAAGGGCCGTGTATGACTAAATGAGGGCGTTTATGACTAAATTAGGGTTGCGTGTTCGGTGTTGCGGACTCTTAAATATTCCAGTCTTCTCCGTATTCAAATTGAGGGCCAACTAAGGCCTGAGGGATATAATGTGAAAGGAAAAAGAAGCTAGCAAAATTCAACCAAGTTGTGTTTTGATTTCATACATTGGAAAGCCAGATGCTGGGTTCTTCAGTGTTAAAGAACAATGCAGCGACTCATTGCGTACACCCACACACATATGTGAAATGCAGTTCTACGCCGACCGAGGAGACAGACTATATGTGTTTCATGTTGTCTGTGTTCTTGCCCTCCTAGGGAACCCCAAGGTCCTGTAAGAGTGAGCAGACCAGACGGAGGTCATCGCGGTAAGAAATACCACTGTCTAAGCTGTCTCTTCCATGCCTGCTGTGCATTTATTTAATTCACCTCATACAACGACATTATACAGCAGTGGTCATCTTTTCATCCTCACTTTAACCTTCAGGTCATTATTAACCGGATACAGGAGGGTATTTTCTGTTTTGTTGTCGGGTCAGTGCGCAACAATTCATATTTCACACCTGGTAGCCAAGTCTGGGTTGGCTGGGAACTGTTTGGGAACTGTTCATTCCAGAACATTTTTATTTGAAGAACTAATGTTGACCATGCTACATTAGCGGTTAATTACAACTCACAAACTTTAAATCGCACTGTTTTCTTAGTACTGATGAGTTGCACATTGACGTTTTTGGAGCTATAAGCTAATGGTGATTGTACAAAGTTTCGGTGAGTTCAATCTAGGGCCAGTGCGACCATTTAGGTCATTAGGAGCAAGTACACCTAGTGCTAGTTTGGCACTTAGTACCAAACTGGGTGTCTTCTCAGAGGTCGAAATGTCCTACAGGAGTTGGCGTATGCTGTAAGGCGAACTCTACTGTCTAACTCTCCTCCCACTTCCTCTCTTGCCAGGAGTGTCAGTCTGCTGCAGGCCATGGAGGAGAACTATGAAGTGGACCTGGTGTACATCACCGAGCGGATCATCTCCGTCTCCTTCCCGAGCGGGGCTGAGGAGCGCAGCTACGCCTCCAACATCAAGGAGGTGGCCTCCATGCTGGGATCCAAACACGGGGAACACTACCTGGTGAGAACTCCTGCGTCATCCCCCGATCCGCTGATCTGACCGCTTCACTCTCTTTATGACGCAGAAAGGTTTCCAGGAACGGTAAAACATTTTCTCTGTGAATTTCCCGCTTTCAGCTCCTCAACCTGAGCGAGCGGAGGAACGACATCAGCAAATTGAACCACAAGGTGCGAACCACACACATACATGTACATTTACAATGTCACTGGATCAGGCCTCGGGCTCTGACGCCGTCCATGTTATCACCATCTAGGTACTGGACTTCGGCTGGCCCGACCACCATGCTCCGGCCCTGGACAAAATCTGCAGCATGTGCAAAGCCATGGACACCTGGCTCAACGCCGACCAGCACAATGTTGTGGTCCTGCACAACAAGGTATGAACCGGGACACACAGCGCCCCTGAGAAGCGACAACAGGGATACATTTTCACATATTCACTCCTATAGACAGAAGAGGAAGGGTGAACTGTTTAGGGACTGGGCCCTGTAGATCTGCTGATCACTAACACTCTTACGTAGAGAGAAAGGAAAGATGTTTAAGTATCGGAATAGGGCCCTGTAGTCTAACAGATCACTCGTCACCATTAAGAGGTGAGTGAGAATACAGTTGTTACGGTAATGCGTTATATTTAGGGCAGTAGAGAAAAGTCTTTTTGAAGAGTGTTAAGAGGTGATGCCATAACTGAAAGCTGTCTTCATCACAACACTACACTGATGCAGGGTTGGATTTTTAGGGTACTATGAATCTTCAGAATGCCCCACCCACATGTGTTTACAAGTTGCTCCATTGGCAGTAGGAAATAAAAAAACATGTGTACTTAACAGTTTCAATTGGGCAACTTATCTTGTTGCTTCTTCTGGATCCCCAGCTAGTTATTACTTTAGAATAACTACTCGTAATAATGCTTTTTATTAAACAGGTTTTGTAAACAGGTGATTTGTCATTGACACATTCTTAATCCATACAAAATATAATAATTAATGTCCTTGTAAACCATTACTAATCATTAGTCTTGGGTTTGAGGTTTCACCTAGTGTGGGCTGTATATGCTTTAAAAATCCCTCATCAATACTTTATTACTGTTTTATATGAGATGTTGTATACATAGTGTAATTTATTTGATACTTCTTGAGGTCTTGCCACAGGGTAGAACACATTGAATTAAACAATAAACCCACATGTCATGATGTAACAGGAAATGCAAAATGCTATTAATCAGAACTGTTGTGAAACAACAGGATGCGGATGAGTTGGACCACTTCAACTGAGGATGTTTTGCTGTTGTTGTCAGCCTCGTAAACACTTATCATGAAACAGATTTGTAGCGTAAACCCTAAAAGCAGTAAAAACTGGAATGTCTGTTTCTTCTGGAGTACAGGTTTGTTACTAAATGTTCTGTGTACTCCAGTAATTCTCTCGTGGACAGATTCATTGTGTGTTTTGTGTGGAACCCAGGAAGAGTAGCTGCTGCTTTTGGCTGGAGCTAATGGGGAGCAGCAGTAGTTACTGTGTTTTTTTTTTTTCACTGATTATTTGGAACTACCACGACTGGGCAACGCTGGTGTTTAAAATGTAACTGCTTCAAGCCTAACGGGAGCCGGTGGCCTGGAGAGTTTGACGTTTCACAAACTGAATATCACAATTGTTTTGTTTTCCGGGGAAACCAAGATTAGACCAGCTTAGGGGACTCTACGGTTAAGCTGGAAAGGTAACAGCCCTGAGACGACACCTAAATGCTGCAGGATTGGGCCTATTTTGCGATACTTGCGTTTAATTTAGACCTTTACCGGCATCAGGTACTGCTTCAGTGTCACGACATCCATTGTTTTGGTAAGAAAGTAGTCACAGCAGTCAGAATTTGAATAAAGATATACACAAAAAACAGTTAGTAAATGGTGTGATAGGACGTGCCTGACTAATGATTAATCAGGGATCAATCTATTACTATTGCTTCCATTTCCTGCAATCAGGAACACATCTTTCCTAAATGTGCATTTAAGTTTATTTGGGTTCTTCTTCATCACTAATCTAGAATAATTCTTGTTTTCGTTGCAACATTTAATTAAACAATATAACGCTCATATCGTTTAAACAGTAAAATATAAAGTTCTTCTCACTCTCAACCTACTCTAAATCACAAACAGTACATAACCTCTCTTTTTCTATTACCTTTAACCTACCTCCTTTAGAGGCCACTATCTTATTAGCCAAAGTGGGACACTCATGCTGCGTTGTATGAACACCACATGCTGGTATCGCTGGTAAAATCCCTTCAGTGTTCCTAAACTGTAAAATTTTAGACTCAAGCCTTATATCCAGAAAACTTACTGTATACAGGAAAGTATTCCTATTTGAATAGAGACAATTTCTACTGCAGCCAGCGTTTTGACAACACAACCTTTTCACTGTTACAGGTCCAATCTGTCAACCAGCTCCCCATAAACGGCTTTATTATTCAAACTGTGAAAGCGAGACAGGGGGGAAAAAAGTATTGAATCGCAGTCTCAGTCAATCAGTGTTAAAGGCTTTCAGTCAGTGTACCAGAATAATAAAGTAACTTAATAAGCCTGTGGGGAACGTGCCATTCAGCCTAACCAGAGAAACGGCCAAATGTGTGCAAGAAGCCGGAGAAAACAGAGCATATCTATGGTTACCAAAGTTGCTTGTTTCCCTCTCTTCCCCCAGAACTGTTGTTTTTTTTGAACTGGGGAAAAACTGAGCGCTCATTCAGAAAGCCTCATTTGATTCAATGCCACTTTAATCGCCCTCGCCAGAATTGCTTGGTGCCTTGTTTCAGCATTAAGGGTCAAAATGTTGTCCTGTTTTCCAGTATCATTTCACCACAACCAATGTCATTGTGATAAACGGAAAGACGCAGATCGACCAAATTCCATTTGTGGCGTTGAGAAACGGCTCTGGACACCGATCTAATTTGGTCTGCAGAAAGCATTCACATGTCCGCATCCCAGATCCTAATTCTGTTTGAATCAAAAGTTAACATACCCTTCTTCTCTCTCTCTCTTTGTCTCTCTGTTTGTCCCTTGGTCTCTCTCTCTCTCGCTCTCTTCAGGGGAACCGAGGGAGGACAGGAGTCGTGGTGGCTTCCTACATGCATTACAGCAATATATCAGCCAGGTAGCAGAAATCGAACATTTGCTGTCCTGACCTCATTTCCCATATTCATTATCATTCAAAATGGAACAGACTATACATTCAATATGCTTCATGTACAGTACCAGTAGTTAAGTGTGTCCAAACATTTAACTGGTACTGCAGATTCTTACATATTTCGGTAATAATACAGTATTGAATGTGGAAGAATGTTGTGTTTTTGACATTTGGCTTTGACTGTCGGGTTTTGGGTGAAATGTTGAGAAAAACATGGGGTCATGTTGGGACAAGCATGGTGGATCTGTATCAGATAGATTGAACAAAGGGAAACATGGATCCAAATGAATCACTGATGTGATTATTATGCCATAACATTCTGTTCAGCCTCTAGTGTTGTTCTCTCAGGTATTTTTGGCCAATAGAGAGGAACCCCTTGAAATGTGTTTCAGAATGGTAGACGGGCTTCAAGTGTTACACTTTCACTAAGGAATGAAAAATATATATGTAGAATTAAAATATTTTTTTAGACTTGTTTGTTTCAAGCAGTAATTTCTTATTCAACACAACATTGTTGGAGTACTAGATCAGTGAATAGACCCTGAAATAATTGTTGCATTTTACATTGACAAGGGAATAATGGTAGGATACTGTAGAGTGCAGTCTGAACATTCTAGATGGGTTTACAGTCTTTTGTGTTATAGTTGTGTTATTGGAAGACGTGTTGTAGGTATGTTGTATTTGTATTGTAGGAGTGTTGTGACGCTGAGGGAATAATGACCGGTTTCTCCTGTGGTTTCCAGTGCCGACCAGGCCCTGGACAGGTTTGCCATGAGGAGATTCTACCAAGACAAAGCACTTCCTGTGGGTCAACCATCCCAGAGAAGGTCTGTTACCATCTTACTTCCTGTTCCTACACCCTACCAAAGATGTGTACGTTGACAAGATGAATGAGTGCTCTAACAGTAGAAATGCATTAGCAACAAAGAAAGCAGTCTCAAGAAGGCAATATCTGATAGACCATTCTATCCAATGAGAGGGCAGATCAGGCACAACTAAGTCGTTTTCTCAAAGTTATCGTAATGTTTTCGGCGTCCAGGTTATTAAGACAACATTAAGAACCTTGCATAAGCCTCACGTAATGTATGAATGAATCCCTCAGACCTCCGGCAATGTCCACTGGCTGGGCAGGGAACACAGGCACAGCTAACTTGAACAGGCTTGTAATGGGTGCGGTTTGATAATCAATGCCACACTTATTAGTTGCAGTGTCCTACACCAGTGGGGAGCAGTAGCTCTGTTACGAAGACTTTCGTAAGTAGATTTGGTTGCAGAATTCTAGAGAATAAAACCAGTTGGATTGACCCTGTCCGTCAAGCCTCTTTATTTAAAACCTAGACTTATTCAATGGCACACCTCCCATTCGCTGCAACACCCGCCCTTCAAAATTAACCCCGTACCTCACGGAGGGATTACGTCGGAGTAAAAGATCTCGCCCGGCCTCTTCCTCTTTGACCCCACAACCTATTGTCCGGAAAGGCCTGAATCTTTGGTGAGAACACCCAACTGGATTTCATTTTCAGAATTTGCACCTTTCCTTCTATTATTTGAAGACGTTAACAAGGCTTAATGGAAGGATACTGCTTCTCAAAATGGAATCCAGTCAATGGACAACCTGGTGTAACTCTCCCAGCTTCAAAGGCTATCCTCCAAAGATCCTCGTTCCCCAAAAGTCTCAAACAGGAAATACCTCTGTCTCTTTGTTCCTGTAATCTGTCTGTGAAGCTTAATTGATATAATTGAGGAAGAATGTTTCTTGGAAGGGGATACAGCCTCTTTTTGTTTCTCGAGTATTCCGCTGAAAGCTGGAGTTCATTTTTAAACTCCGTCATTGCTTTCTCACTGATCTGGCAGACTGTGAGGGCTTTGTAATGGGATCCTTACAGGGAACTTTCTGGAACTGTAATCTAGGGACCACATAACAAATATCTTGCGAACACAAGAAATCAGCCCACGGGAGATTACTGGAATTGGGATGGCACTTAGTATGTAACTAAACAGATCCAGGTTAATTAGTTAGGCAGATAAGGGATCCAGCACAGTTGGATACAGTACCAGCAGCACTGGGTCTGGTCCCTGCCTCCAGCTGCTATTTCCTCACTGAGATTTATCCGACAGCCAGTACCCTGATGTCCGGGTTTACTGTGGTCCGGCGTGTGTCTCATTAACATGGGGATGTAGTTGCTACCATTGAAACACAGATCTTTTTTGTGAGAAAAGGCCTTGAACCCCGTGGTAGCCAGACTGTGTATACGATATCTGGAAACAATAGTACCAGCAATGCGCCAGAATCTGCCCAGCCGTGTGGTCCGCCGTGACCCAATGTTAACCAGGAAGCTCCTTACACAACCCGGCTGCTTGCCGACTGCTTCTCGTTCCGACTGAATAGAATTCACACGGCCAAACCATCTGGTGGCATCACATGCAGGGGTAGGGAAGGGGGGGGGCACCATGCGAGGAGAGGAGCCCACCTATCGAACAGAGGTCAGGTTCTGCGTGGTGATCATTAGCAGCGTCGGCGTGCCTCCTGGGAGGGAGTGCATGCCGTGGCCATGACCGCTGTGCGACAGGCACGCCGGTCTGACGTTTTCGTAGTTCGCAAAGCCTCATTTTTTTACTTACCGTCTCTCGGTTTTTGTGCACAGGTACGTTCGTTACTTCAGCGGACTGCTCTCCGGCCACATCAAGATCAACAACAAGCCCCTGTTCCTGCACCACGTCATCATGCACGGAATCCCTGACTTTGAGTCCAAAGGAGGTGAGCCGTTTCTGTCACGGGACAGTCTCTGTTCAATTAGTAATTTCCCATTATTCAAGGATTCGTTTTTGGTTAATTTTGCCAATGCTTCTTTCTTCTCCTTGTTTTGGACTTTCTTCCCCACTCAGGCTGTCGTCCCTTCCTGAAGATCTACCAGGCCATGCAGCCAGTCTACACTTCAGGGATTTAGTATGTTCCTTTAGTTTTTCTCTGTCGTTGGGTGTCTGTAAGGGGGCTGGTTTGATCCTTCTCTGACTCTCTCACTCTCTCACTCTCTGCTCCTTTCAAGCCTTCGACTCCTTGTTAAGAGATTAGCGTGTGATCTCCACATTAGCATGTGAGAGTGTTCCCATGTGTCACTGTGTTCTGTTAGGTCTGGCAGATAAGATCTCATTGACTCCGCTCCGGGGTTCTCTGCGTATAGGGGACAGATACCGGATCCGATCACCAGAATAACACCAAAGGAAATGACGCCCCCTCCCCTCCCAAACCCTTTCACCCATTTTAAATCCGCCCCTTAGGACAGAATCAGGATTTCTTCTTCTCACTGCAGTCCTATCTGAACTGCTATATCCCGGTCACGCAAAACTGATTCAAGAGCAGTTGAAAATAGTGTGTAACTGTCTTTCCCAGTAACGTGCAGGGAGATAGCCACACCAGTATCTGCATCACCATCGAACCTGGCCTGCTCCTGAAGGGGGACATTCTGGTAAGGACCACCTCCGTTGGCATTCATGCATGCTGTGATTGATCGCACTGCTTTGTATGGTAACAGTTTGAAGGCCTCAGAGCAGGTTTATGTAACAGTTGGGAGCTTACTGTATTCACGGCCCGACCACGAGTTCAACCTTAGTGATGTCTGTCATTCTCTTACTCTCTCTGACTTTGTGTTCGTCCTGTTCTATCTCTCTCTCTGTCTCTGTATATTTCCCTGTCTTTCTCTTGCTCTCTTGGCTGTTGTCTCTCTTATTTTATTCTCTCTTTATACTATTAACTGGGGTTCCGTTAGAAAGAATGTGTCCTCCCAGACTCTGCCACCCATCAGAAGAGGCCTTTCTGGTTAGACCCTGTACTGGTCTGTTGAGAGTCATGGTCTGTGTCTGAAATGGGATCCTCTTGGCACCCGGCATTGGGTTCTAGTCAAAGGGAACAGAGTGAAACTCACCCCTGGTCTGATGGTACACAGGAATGCATTGATTCAAATCTGACAACGGTATAAGGCTAGATAGGGTACATATACGCCACAAGTTCAGCGGTCAAGGCTGCTTCAGCAACCTCTCTCATTTTAGAGCGTTTTCTTGCTTGTCCCTCCTTCTCTAGTTGAAGTGTTACCACAAGCGCTTCCGGAGTCCCAGTAGAGATGTGGTTTTCCGAGTGCAGTTCCACACCTGTGCCATCCATGACCTGGGAGTGGTTTTCGGGAAGAATGAATTGGATGAGACCTTCAAAGGTGTGCGCACTTGTGTGTGTGTGTGTGTGTGTGTGTGTGTGTATGTATGTCTAATTTCGTGGGTGTGTTTGCCTTGTGCGTGCGACCTCTGAAGGACATGCATTTACAGTATTTTGTGTGTGTCAACACAGATGAGAGATTTCCAGAATATGGGAAGGTGGAATTTGTTTTCTCTTTCGGACCAGAGAAAATCAAAGGTACAGGTAATCAGTGAATAAGTCGAATGCTTCAATGCATGCCTGCATGGCCCGCATGGCCCGCAGAGCCATCTGTACAAACGTTCTTGTCTTAAATCTGTGAACTGCCTTCAGTACAGTAAGGAAATGCACCACAACCTGAATTTGGTTTAAATGGCTTTAACGCTGCCTCAGCATTGTTTGTACAACACATGAGACTATAGAAATCATTTCGTTCAATGACATCAATTGGTCAGACTGCATTACCCAGTTGGCTTTGTTTGTTTCAGGAATGGGCCACCTGGAGAATGGGCCACAAGTGTCAGTGGACTACAATACCCAAGACCCCCTTATCCGCTGGGACTCCTACGAGAACTTCAACAGAGGCTGCGAGGACACAGGAGATGGTGAGCACCAAGATCACACACACACACACACGCACACATGCGTGCACGGGCATTAGTGTATGCTGAGAATGGAACGGCTGGATTGAGGAATTAGTTAGAGTCACGTAAAATATATCAGATCGGATAAAGTTTGGAATTACACAATTTCATGTCTACAGCGTCTAAAAAACTCTCCTGCACAACACCAATGGTGTTTCTGGTTTTGGTATATTTGCTCATGTGTTTTGGAAATCTCACACCGCACAGTGAGTATAAGAAAATGCTTTGTTGGTGGGGTGAATTTCTCAAGTAACGCGTGCAGTCACAAAGAATCATCCGGAACGTGCCGTCTACGCAAAAACAATGATTTGTTTATTCAACTGAAGATTAACGGTACAGATGTGACACACGTAACAAGCAGATGTTGGAATGTACTCTAAATCCCCCCCACGGTCTCACCCTAATGGTTTTGGCGGATGTCCAGTTGCAGTATACCTAAACAGGCAGAACGAGGGAATCATGTGATAATATACATTTAATTAAATGTAATAAAAGCCTCCTTGCCACGAGAGACCCAGGAGGGCAATAATAGAGATGGGAATGAAGGTGGCCCTCACAGCACTATATTATCACAGCACTTAGGCCCTGATGATATAGACCCAGTAATGTGATTCTTACGATTTAATTTCTATTGAGCTTCGATACTGTGATTTTGTTGCTGTGCTACAAACATATTCCGCAGCATTCGTCTGCCACAGGCAGGGACAAGAGAGAGCTGTGAGAAATCAGGCCGTGAAGTGTATTGAAAATATAAGGGCTCGAACCACGCCTTGTATTAAAAGAGCAAGCTATAATGAAAATATACCAGACATCTCAAATACAGTTTTTGTCACCTCACATGGAAAATTTACATTGCTTCACATCCACTGTGATTTCAACTGAGAATATGTGGATAAAAAGCACATTTGTTTTCGACACTCCTTCTCTAAAACCTTAACGACTGTGGCCCACGCTTTTGTCAGAAAACACCATCTTCTGATCCCATATCTTCGATGGAAACGTTAAAAAAGGGCACATCCGAGCACTTCTCCCTTGCACAAATACAGCTGTCCCGAGCTCATTAGTGTGGGAAACAGCCAGTTGGAACAATATTGCAATAGGCAGAGGCCAATGTTTCAGTAGGCCTATGTACGTTTACTGTAATGAGAGCTGAAGCCTGACAAGGAGAGAGGCAGGCAGGCGGGAAAGAGAGGATAATGTGAAGAGAACCGATTGCAATGTGTTTCAAATGTTAATGCATATAGAGACTTGTTTTTCATCAGGATACTGTTTTCTTTAAATAACATTTTGCAAAAAAAAAAAAAACATTTCACATATTTTCACACACGTGTTTCCAACCTAGCGGGTTACCGGCTCAGAACGCAGATATTAGTTATACTTTTACCTCCACCCTGTCGCCTCTTCCCAGGGCCCCCACTAGCCCTACCCCTCCAACCCCTCTCAGCTGCTGGAGTGGACTCCGTGCCCCCTCCCCCTCGCCAACTTGCCAATCACTCCTTTAAATAGCTTCTGCAGAAATAGGTGGGCGTCAGTCGCTATGCTGACACCCTGAGGGGTTGTAATCTGAACCTGCCTTCCCCGCTACTGCCACCCACTCACCCACCTCAGAGTGGATGAGGAGCTAGGTCTGCGGGACAGCGGACAAGGGGAGCCCTCACTATAAAGTCCTCCTCTTTCTCCTTCTCCCACCTTTCCTCCCACTCCTCGTTCTCCTCTTTCTCCTTACACTTCTGCGTCTGCAGTCCCAAAACCCTATACCGTGGCCCTACCTGAAACTCGACCTTGACAGCGTCATTCCTGTTGAATCCTAATGCGGACAGGGCCTGAATGCAAATACCGGAATGGAACCCTATTTTACCTGCATAATATCTTATGTTTACAGAGCTTTGAGGTAGTTACACAAAAAAGAGGCTGTGACAATAGTCACATTTTCAAGCTAGGCCCCGGGTAGCCATTTTGTTCAACAATATTTACCCGTCGATGGCTTGAACAGAAATCACTGTGTTCTTGTTTTTACTGAACTCTCTGGGGAGCTCTTGCGGTTGTTGTTAAGAAGGCTTTTGGGAAATGCTGGTGTTTGCCGTATGACGGTAATTGAAAGGGCTAGTTGTTTAGGTCCAGTTGGCTCTCGATTGGCTAATTGCAGGCTTCGCTTCTTTAAGCAGTTGTGTTGGATCTGAAGAATGTGGATTCAGTACATTTTGCAAGTACATTGTGTACCCACCATTCAGTTTGAAAATGAACCTCTGCGAAAGCTCGGGTGGTTTCATAGGTTGAGTTCCAAGGCTGGGGTTTGGCTTTTGAGCTGGGGTTTGATCGTTTGTTTGTTCGCTAGCTGCTTTTCTGGCCACCTCGATGTTTTACCGCCAAGGGGTCTTCTCTGAAAACACACTTCCTCTCTCTCTTTCCCTCCCTCTCTTTCCCTCTCTCTCTCAAGGGATCCAGCTTGGGTTTTGGAGTGAGGGTTCAAGACCGGTCGCTAGCTGCTTGTTGGCCCACCTCAACGTCTCTTCACCAAGGGGTCTGTTTTGAACTTACCACCTGCCCTCTCTTCCTTCCTCTTTCGCAGTGTGGGGTTTAATAGGTCAGGTGAAGGCCTATAACGGAGCAGTTTTAGGTGCTAATTTAGAGGCTTACAGGCAGACGAAGAAGCTACACTCCTGGTTATCCTGGCTTTAATTCTGGAGCGTTTTCACTCAATGTCATAGCGTTAGGTAGTCTAGTGGACTATGGTCCTTGTCACTTGGTTTTCAATGCATTTTTTATTGGGGAACAATGCTGTCGCTTGGACCAATACATTCTCCAGAGCTGCAGCTAGCTTTGTACAGTTTTTGTCATCAGATTGTAGTTACTTTTGAAATCAGTCGAAATAGGTAGGAATGCTGGTGCCCACTTTTAGCCTGGGTGCCAGTGGTGTGTTGTGTGCACCCTGACAGAACCTACTTTGGACAGTTTTCCATTATTTGAGAGAAGATCTGGTAATATAATTAGCTTAGAATGACAACTCGCACATTTGGGAGTATCCTTCATGTAGAAACCCCTATCATCGGTATATCCAACAATCTGTCAAATTTATTTATAAAGCCCTTTAACAAAAAAATGATTTTTGAATTATATCTTCTTTTACATTTTAATAATTTAATCAAGTCGTCAGTGTTTGGTTATGTTGAGCATTTAAGCAAGCGCATTATCGAATAGCATTTCAGAAATGTCAGTGGAAATATGGTTATTTTCATCTATTTAGTAAGTAGTAACAAAAAATATCAGTCTTCTCTGATGTGTTTACTAGAAAGTTATAGCTATCTCGCTTGCCTTCCCGTACAGAAAGGAATGACTGGCAAATTTGATATTATGTGAAGTGTGGTTTGTTGCACAACTCAAATAAATGTCACTATTTACAACATGCCTTTCCATGACATTTACATTTTTTTTAACCTGCCTTCATTTTTAAAGGAATCAGGGACTGGATAGCTCAAAAGGTATATTTAATTACATAATGTATCATTGTTTTTCAGTGCAATTATATTTTAGGTATGGGAAACTTTTGTTCTCTGAACGTTAGAAACGGATAAAAACAGCGTGTGGCCAAAGTTAGGGGACGGTTACCTAAAGTCCCAGTTTTTTTTTTTGCCCATGTGCTTTGTTTGTGTGCTTTTGTGCACTTGGGTGTGTATGTGTGAATGCATGTGCCCTCATGCATTTGTGTGAGTGTTCTGGTTTGCATGTGTGGGTCGTGCACCTTATCTCCCAAGCTTGTCTTTGCTCCACTAATAGCCCTGTAGTCTAGCAGCTGTTGACCCGAAGTTAAAGCCCTATGAGGCCAACTTTCTTACTAGTCCACTTCAGCTCACTTACTTTGTGACCACGGTGTGTTGTTATGCTTGGGGAATGTTATACTCTAATGTGTACAACTACTAGCTCACATAATCTATGCTTCTTCAACCTACACTACATTTCCTCAAAACTATGAGCACTCTTCTCGAAACTCACACAATTTCACCAAACTCCGGACTCGTCGCCCAAGTTTATACGTAATACTCCCAACCATGCTGTCTGTCGTCTGAATGAAACTTGCACGACGGCGTCTAATACAATGACGCTCTAGCAGATATCCATTTCACACCAGTGAGAGGAATTGAAAACCCTATTATGAAGTGTTAAAGAGTCAACAACCACAATGTGCACCATAATTCCCCCCGTGAATTTAGCATTTTGCATGATTTTATTGATTGTAAATTATGTCTAGAAAATGCTGAAGTATACAGAATGAGTACCAGTGACATTGTTGATTTTTGGGAATGTCGGCAATGTAATACACCAACACTTGAAATGTATCCCAAGACAACGAATGGGGAGATGTGTTTTTGGACAGGTACATGCCTATAGTCATACAAATAAATGTTTATTCTGTCTCAGCATCCTGTATCTGACCTGGGCCAGGGATTTTCACCTACTACTCCGGCTATATTTTCTGATGGTCTGTGATGTTTTTTTTCCACTGGATTTCCTTAAATTTATCAGGTTATTTCCAACAACCATTTTCTCAATGGCTAGTTCTTCGACCTCAGAAATCAAGCATCATCTTTAACTGTGAACTACTGTCTCTCAATTCTAAATCCATATGAAAAAGTGTATTTTATGAAATATTAATTCAAGTCTCAAGTTCACACAATTTTAAAATACTGTCCTTTGCATCTTAATACATCTGGATTCAGAGGAAATTCAACAGGGTATTCAGCACAGGAGTCAGCCAAGTTACCTTTATTCATTACTGCTTGTCTGGAAAACTGATCCTGAATGTCAGGACAGTGAAATGGCTCAGGTTTGGCTGCACTTTAAGCCCATCTTACCGCATTGTCATATTATGTCACAAAAAAAACATTGGTAAATGGTCTTTCTATAGTAACATGGTTTTGTGTATTGTTCTTAGAACCAGTGTTTTAGTTTCTTAGTGATTTTAGATAAACTGTAATGTTTATGTATGGACAGACATCCAAACCCAGACTGAGCGCGTGTCTCAACTAGTTTCTCAAGATCAAGCTTCGGCCGCTAACAAAAGCGTATTGCATACTGCCCTCTCAGTCAACTCTCAACATTATTGAGGCACATGAAAAGAAAAATAATTCTGGTGGCTTTTAAACAGGAACATACTGGAGCAATTATATAAATATATGTGTGTCACTGAGGAATATGTGTGCTGTTGTGGATGTGTTGACATTGTGTGGCTGTGTGTGTGTGTGTGTGTGTGTGTGTGTCTGTGTGTGTGTTGTGTTCGTGTCAACATAGTTGCATGTGCGTGTTGTAGTATATTGTCCACGTTGTCCTCTGTGTGTGCATGTGTTATGTTCGTTACGACGTTGTGTGTGTCAAAGTTGATAGATGTGAGTGTTGTTGTCTGTGTATTAGGAACACATGGCTGGACAGCACAGCTGGCTGTTGTATGGTGTGCTCCTACATTATGACCCTCCCCCCATATTTGGTGTGGCACGGCCCCCCGCGTGTCTTCAATTGCTGGGTGGCAACACCGAGGGAGAGAGAAAGATAGAGAGAGAGGGGGGTTCCA
Organism: Esox niger; assembly: GCA_016801105.1. NCBI lineage: Eukaryota > Metazoa > Chordata > Actinopteri > Esociformes > Esocidae > Esox > Esox niger. The sequence continues at coordinate 63,012 of JACXGJ010001530.1, read as the reverse complement.
CAGGTCTGCAGTGAGTGAAATAGCCTGGTCATGGACTGAAGCCTTGTTTGTTGGCTAGATGACACCCGTCTTAAAACGGGGGATTCAGGACGAAAGAGGGGACAAAATGAAGTGGTGTGTCGAAGTGAAGGAGTCTTAGTGCAGCTGGTGAGTACTGCTGTCAAAATGTGGGTTACCTTTAGGTTTTCCCAGAGCTTGGGTTACTGTTAGCTTTTACTACCGGAAGGACGGTAGTTGATAAGGCTAATTTGATAATGAGTAGTTGCCATAGGTTGTTGGTGTTAGTAGAAAAGTGTTGTTCAGTACAGTTGAATAGTTCATCATTGTGTTACGGACCGGTGTTTCATTTGGAATACATGTTTTGCAAATGATTTCATGTTCGCTTGCCGTATTTGATAGGTTGTGAGGTTATTCGGAAATGTATATTTAGCCTTTCAGATGACTGAATGAAAGGTAGTCCTGATTTTCACTGTTTTCTCCACACGCCAGACCGGCTTTATTTTGTTTCTATGTCAACACGGTTGTTTACAGCAGGCCTACCCTTTGAATCATTGAGTGAGCAATTTCGGTGCGGAAACATTTTTCAAATACGCTGCGATTATGGTTCGCCACAACCATTAGGCTCCCTCCTCTCTTCTTTTAAGACCAATTGAACTATGAGTTATGAGTTTAGTTGACTGGCTTTGCACAGGACCTCATGCCATATAGTCTCTCATTGGCTGTAATTTCTCAATTTCTGTGAGAAAAATGTGACTGGGTTGTATTGAGTGGAGAGTCTGTAATGACTTAGAAGCGGAGTTCTTGAAGGGGTCTCGTATGCCCCTCATCAGAAGGAATAGTGATATAGTTAGAGCTGGCGGTGACAGGGCCATGAGCTTTTGCAGCAGGTTTAATACCCACCCCTTGGCCTCTCAAAGCCCTCTGGATACCTCAGATCCCACTGTCCTACTCATACCTCAGATTTACCTCAGCTCTCCTGGGCCGCACTGTCCTACCCATACCTCAGCCCTACCTCAGCCCCCCTCTGTCCCACGATCCTACCCATACCTCAGCCCTACCTCAGCTCTCCTGCGCCCCAAAGTCCTACCCATTCCTCTTCCCTACCCCAGCTCTCCTCTGTCCCAGTGTCCTACCCATACCTCAGCCCTACCTCAGCCCCCCTCTGTCCCAGTGTCCTACCCATACCTCAGCCCTACCTCAGCTCTCCTGCGCCCCACAGTCCTACCCATTCCTCTGCCCTACCTCAGCTCTCCTCTGTCCCAGTGTCCTACCCATTCCTCTGCCCTACCTCAGCCCCCCTCTGTCCCAGTGTCCTACCCATTCCTCTGCCCTACCTCAGCCCCCCCACTGTCCTACCCATAGCTCAGCCCTACCTCAGCTCTCCTCTGTCCCAGTGTCCTACCCATACCTCAGCCCTACCTCAGCCCCCCTCTGTCCCACTGTCCTACAATCTTAACGCTATCTGTTTCTCTTGGATGATGGCTAAAATCAGAAGAAAATTACTTCCGCCCTCCCTTCATACCTGAACCATAATGTCTTTCACTCGCTACTCAACTAACTACCATTTACAGATGTGGTGCTTAGGGTTTATTTTAGGTGTATACTAAAGTCTGGATGTATCGGCAATCCTTGCAGACATTCGGCAACTTCCTGAAAGGGGTACAGGCAGACTGAGACCGACAGGCATCACGACATGTCATCTTTATTGCAGGTACTAATAGAACCGTTACTGATACGACAGTTACTGACATTAATATCCTGATACGACTACCAAAGAGAGGTAGTCAGGCTGACGGACAGACAGACATCCCCATGACAGTTAACTCTACCCCACATACAGATCCGTCAAAACACATCAAGGATGAGAGACGGACGGACAGACATCTCAATGACAGACAGATAAAAACTGGGCGCCTGACCCTATTTCAGTCTGTCGGTCGGTCGTCATTCTGAAAATGATGTCAGTCGACCTGGCAACCCGACTGTGCAACGCCTACCGTTGGTCGACCCGGGCACTTTTGAAGCCAATCCCCAGCCGGCTGAGGTGGGTGTCATGTCCCGTAGAGAGACGCCCTATAGTGTCGGCTGTCTGGCTCTGGCAGAGTTAGGCCATGACATCATCTAATGGGGGGGGTGTAGTCTGGGTCCAGGAGGACAGTCAGTCCTGTGGCTTTTGCCGGTCAGGCTGTGTCACACCTGGGGGAGCGCTAACATTACTCCTTAGGCACAAGATCTAAGATCAGCTTACTCCAGATCTCTGGTCGTTTCTGAGAGAAATGAACAGATATCTGTTTCTTGGTGGCAACATCAAACAGGCCCTTATTTCATACTGCACTTCTAAGCCAGCTGCGGATTTTGCCATTATTCTTTCAGGATCGTTCTATTTCTGTCCTCGTTTCACTGTATTCTCTGTGTGTGGACTTTTCCTCCCTCCCTCTCTGTGGCTGTTCTTAGATGTGTGACTAACTGTGTGGTTTTAGCACTGTTTGTTTAGGAATTTAACTAGCCTCCGGGAATGGCATTTTTAGTCCCATCATGCCCCTCTCTCCAGCGGCGTGCATTGCTTCTTGGTTTTAGAGGCCTCTGTTTGCCCTCGTTAACCCCCTGGTCCTCTCGGGCCTCAGCACCTAAGACCAATAAGACTCTGTGCACGGAGCCTGGATCTTCCCTAAATGCTGCCGTGTGTATGCAGGTTTGGGCAACCTCTATGCATGTAATGAGGTTTGAGGCTCCGGGACGGACGTTTAAGAAGACACAAAGTCTTCAGCCCTGGGTCAGGCCCAAAACCACAGGGCAGACCTCAGGGAGGACCGGTGCACAACATTCCTTCCTCTCGAACGGTCAGAGGAACCCCGTAATGATCAACAGGTCGGGGAGGGCTGGTCCGAGAGCGTGGGGCTGATTGTTCTGAAATCCTGAAATGTCTCTATCTGAGCGTCTGGATCTGTTGTCCTTGTGTTCCACTTGATCATTCTGAGGGAATATTGGGTTGAAGTCTTATTAGAGCCACAACAATGTTTGTCTTGTTTTCATCCAGTCACTCCAGGGACGGCCTGCCGCTAGATGACAGACAATGGATATGACTGATAGTTGGCAGTAGTATTATCCCACAGTAGTTATCAAGACAATAGTGAAACCAGACAGGCAGGTAGAGAAGCAGTCAGGCCGTCAGGCAGACATTGGACCGGGTCCAAACCCCAAGACACATTTACACAGCACAGTGGGTGGTTAGCGTGCTAGGCTATCTGTGATGCTAGCACGGGTAGGACGTATTTCTGGGTTTTCTGTTTACTTTTCATGGACTTGTGCTACGGATTTGCATGCTGAAAGAGACAATGGGTGATAAATTGTTATCTTAGTTATTATATTATATTATTATATCTCAGCTATTTTTATTATCTTAGTTCCCTGTGTGTTATACCACATTTAATATTTACCAGTCAGTGATTTTGCTAATTTGGTAACATTGATTGTATATAAAAAAACTACACCTGGTCACTTGTTGCTAGGATGGCATTTGAATGCCTGGGTATAATAGGGCAACATACACATAGCAATTATTCCAAGGTCATTATTACGTGTACCATTTGTAAAATGGTAAGAAAAGTAATGTGTAGCTGATGTAAGTGCCACAGTTGATACAACACTATATTGCAGTGGCAGTGAAGCAGTGTGTATTTTTTAGTAAACCATTCGAACCATTAGAAGTGTTTGGAACCTGGCTGTTTTCCTGGCATATTAGTAGCTTCCCCACTGGTCATGTGTGAAACACACACAAACAAGGGCATCGCGCCTTCACACTCTTCCATAACAAAACAATTGGATGTGTATTTCTGCATATGTTGGTGTCTCCTAACATTTTACATTACATCTCAATAACTATAGACTATGGCCTCAGAGTAACAAAGGGCTAATGTCCATAAGAAACTATGAGTTAGGGTCCATAAGAAACTATGGGCTAAGGTCCATTAGAAACTATGGGCTGAGGTCCATGAGAAACAATGGGCTAAGTTCTTTTAGTACTTATGGGCTATGGTCCCTCAGTAACTATGGACGAAGCACTCTGAGTAACTGGACTAAGGTCTCTGAGTAACTATGGATGAAGGTCTTTGAGTAATTACGGGCTATGGTCTCTTAGTAACTATAGACTAAGGTTTTTGAGTAACTGGAATTAAGTCTCTGAGCAACTATGGACTGTGATCTCTGAGTAACTACGGGCTTAGGTCTCTGAATAACAATCAACAAAGGTCACTGAGTAACTGGCCTAAGGTCTTTGAGTAACTATGGACTTAACTCTGGAAGTTCATGTAAACCAACAATAATATCCAGCTCTTAAACTAGCCTGAAACGGCTTATAAATGACCTTATCAACAACACTCTGTCATGTTAACAATGTGTCATGTCAATTATGTCCTATATGTGACACTAAATGTGTTGTGTCTCAGATGGTGACTATAGGCCTATATGCAACTAATGGACTATCAGTGTACTCCATCTCTGCCTGCACTTGGGGTAACAGCCAACATTAGTCCCACTTGACTAAGTTAGTCCCACTCCCATTCATGTCGGAGGGGCCTGAGGAGATAAATGACTTGGCCTTTGTATCAAATTTCCAGGTAATTCCTGGTTAGTGTACTGAAACTCTTTGATCAGGGACCAGCAATTACTTTTTTAAAGAAATGGTCCCGCGTAAGCAGAGCCGGCCGAGAAGAGCGAATTTATCTTACTGACTGTCTGACTGACTGCAAATGATAGGTCTTGCGTTCGAATCTCATCGCAGTCAAAGCAAATGATGCAGCCTTAAACACCTGTTCATGGTTAAGTTGAGACAATTTCTGGTGGATTTTTTAAGTACGCATCCACAAAAACTTTGCTGGCTACAACCTTTAGTAGATTCGTTATAGTAAGCCTAAATTAAAACAGTTTATATTGCGAATATTTCTGGTGGATTTTCGAAGTACGCTTCAGTGCATGATTTTGGGGTAATATAGGCTAGATAAAGAGACCTTCAGCTGTAAAAGAGTCGAGGTCTCCATGATTCTCTTCTCTTTTCACTTGACGAAAAAGTCATTCAAGAAAAGTGAAAGTTTTTGTGCCATGAAATAGCTTTGGCTGTGTTAACTTCCAGTTTTAAGTTAGATACTGGTAAAGCCTATTACTGGCAAATAAGCTGTTAGAACGGCCAGTGGCAAAAGCCTGTCAGTTCATAGATGCTAATATAAACGTGATAAGAAACGTTAGTCAGTTAACATCATACCAATTCAAACTTGGTATGATGTTAATGCATGATAAAATTTGTGGTGTAGTGATTAAAGACCAAGCTATTCATGTGGATCACCTGTGTTTGAATCCAGTGAGAGCAACGACATTTATCACTTTTGATTACAGTCCGGCTGAACTAGGCTGGCCTGGTTCATTTTCTGGTTTACACACTACATGCACAGAGACTTTGAGAATTTCGCACACTGGGAGGGCATTGGTTGTATACCGTTCGTTCATCCATCATTACGCTACACCGTTGTGGTGGTGAACTGTCCCGTACATCAAAATCCCATAGTTTGTATCAACTGAGAAAGTTCAGCTTACCACATTTAATGTTGTTACTTTCAACATACGTACGTAGTGCTGCGGGTGGGCTATCGTGTGTGCTATGTATAAACAGAGAGCCTCTTTTAGAATGTAGGCATTGTGTGTGTGTGTGTGTGTGTGTGTGTGTGTGTCGCTCTCTCTTTGAACGCCCGTTTTGACACACTCCCCACGGGTGTGGTAAACGCAGAGGTTGTGACCCGGCAATGCTTGCCTCCGGAGTTCCAGTCATTCCCCTCGCACTTCGAAAACACGACTTCCTCTCCGGGTGTAGAGAATGTGTCAAGCCTACCTGGCCCCCGTCTCCTCCATTAGCTCCAGTCCTTGTAAGAACTCCCGTTCCCCGTTGCTGCCAGAATGGACTCTAAATGAAGAATGTCTGTGAATTAAGATGGTAGAACGAAGCGAAGGAAATGTTAAGTACAGACTCCCTTATTGGAGGATTTGAATACCTCCTCCTCATCGATGAGTCAAGCGTCTTCTGGCACTTTGTGAAACAAATGACACAGATTGCTGTGAGAAAAGTGCTTATAGAGCAGGTTAAAGGAATTTGTGGATTTAGACAGCAGGTTGGTATCTAAGTTACCATATTAAAAAGTGTTAGGGTATTCAGGGGTCACAAAGTGATTTTGTAAGTTGATCATGTACCACCAGTGAGTCGCAGTTACACAGCACAGTTTAGGAAGCACTGGGTTTGAGATAAATCTCATCCACTTTTCCTCCAGTTTCTCCCCTCTCTGCCTTAGAATTTATGAGTGGTTAAATGTCACGTCCGTGGTCTGTTTTCCAAAGAGATGCCCCTCCCAACAGAACAGAGGCCAACAGCTGGAAACATGTCACCCCTCTGATGTTCTTTTTTTCCCCGTGGAATGCTATCAATCACAGTCTGAGAACAAGGGTCTCCCCTCTTCTGTATGTGGCCAAGCTTGGCTTGTGTCTTGTCTCTGTGTGTGTGTGTGTGAGACATGGAGACAGACAGAGGACAGGGAAACCCCAGTGTGCGGGTGATGTCACTGTGTAGGCCTGTGCCAGGGCCGTTAGCTGCGTGGGTGTTGTAGTTTCAGGACACTCCCAATGCCAGGAAGGAACTATCGTATTCCACTGGACCAGCTCACAACTCCCAGCTCATAGCTCAACGCCCCAGGGAATGGATCAGGCCCACCTCAACCAATCCCAGCACAGATAGGTGATTGAAGTGGCAAAGGAGGGAGTGGAAAATTACGCTAACACAGTACCATTCAAGTCATAGCCTAGTAAAGGTTCACTCGTCTTCCTATCAAGCGAAACCATAGTGATGGAAAAGGACAGCTCGATTTTATTAAACTGAAGGAAAGAAACAAAGGGAAAGGACAGAAGGGCTACCTCCAGGTAAGGTGAAATGACAGGAGTTCTGGACTGGGCAGTCCAGTTTGGCAACAATTGGAAGTGCACCAGTTACACGGGTGCTCTTGATTGGACTGGTGTGTGAGACGGGTAGAGCTCCGTCTGGTTTTCCTTCGGTGGGTTTTTTGGCACAGACCCATAAATAGTCTTGTTTATGTTTTTATCTGCTCCCTGTATCAGGACCTCCACACCTGCTATTCTGTGACGAGTTTAAATGCTGCTCCTGGTGATCACATGTCTCATAGTCTTTTTTGATATGTCGGAGGGTGTGTTTGTACATTGTGTATGTACAGTATATGTATGTACACTAATGAGAACATGACAGTTATGGTCATGAAAACACTCTAAAAGATTGATATAAAAATCATATGACAAAGCAAACCAGGCAGCAAAATGCAAATGTACCTAAGTACTGAAATTGGGGCGTTGTATTTCTTTAATTACATCAGTTGATCTTATGACATTTCTCATTGTAATTATTATAGTTTAGCGCCGTTGCAGATTTTGAGTGATGGATTGACATGTAATTGGTACAGGATAGGGAAGCCGGTGGTTGTCAGGGACTCTTGTCGATGTTGAAGTAGTGGTTGTCATTTGCAAAAATGCGGGTTCATTTTCATGCAAGAACATCGGATGATCGTATGCAGTACGCTGTTAAGATTTTGATGTATGAAATTGTGATGCACTGATCTAAACAAGTCCACCGATGGAATTTGCTACATTAATGTAAAGAGAATAACTCAGTGGAAATTGTATATAACATGAGGATCTGGACCCTCTCACAGAGTTCCTGATATTTAGGAATCCGGGAGTTCTTGCACGGCATTTCTGCTGTTGCTATGACAAGTCAATGTACTGTCTGGGCGGGTTTTGTCATTTTTTTGCAAAAATCCACAAGGTTCGTGCTCATTGCAACACTATAGTCCATGTGTTCTATTATTAGACCAGGAGTGGTTGTTGATGACAGAGCCAAAGGCCGAGCAACCATGGTGGTCTGTTGACAGTGTTTAGAGCTGAAAGGACTGGATATGAAGCGACAGCCTTGACGGGATTTAAGGACGTCGTTAAAAAGCATACACTCACTACTGTATCATTAAAAATAGGTTTATGTTGACACAAGCAATGCTTTCCCAGGATGACTCACTTTCTTGGTCCAACATTAGGAAACAATTAAGAGGCAAATGTCACTGCGGTGTGAGGGTGGGTGCGGTGTTAGTCGTGATTCCTGAGTAGTTCTTGAAATCGGTAAAGTGTCAGTTTTTCAGCTCTGTTTGGGCACGTACTTATAATGGTATTTTTCTTGGCTCTTTCAGATGTTGTTCACACCCAAGGTCCCCTCGACGGCAGCCTGTATGCTCGAGTCCGCAAGAAAGACTCCCTCGAGGGTGTGGTCACTGTCAATGGCCTCCCCGTCCATGATCACCCGCTGACCAGTACCGACGCCGCCCTTCAGCATCCCGACCACACTCTCCCAACTGTTGACCACACCCTTCCGGTGGTGGGCCACGCCTCACTGCCCACGGTTGACCACGCCCTGTCGGTCAGCAGCGACTCGGGGAACTCAACGGCGTCGATCAAAACCGACCGCACGGACGACCACAGCCAGTCACTGCACGGAGCGGTGAACGCCAACCAGAACCACAACACCCCCAATCACCCTCTTCTCAGTCCCCAGGAGAGGAGGGAACTGGATCAGCTTCTGAGTGGCCTGGAGACCCCTATGCCCCACCGCCAGGGTTACTTGGCTACCTCCACCAGCCCCGGGGGAGGAGTGCGCCACCTCGTCCCGGCCCAAGTGCACGTCAACGGGCACACGCGGCTCATCGCCGCCCCCTCCGTTGAGGAGCGCGAGACGGACATCTTGGACGACGAGCTGCCCGTCAGTCAGGAGGGCAACAGCGTGGACAGCCTGGGAACGCTCTCCTCACTAGAAGGCCAGGCCACACCCGGCGAATTGTACTACCAATCAGAAACCCCCGTTAACAGGCAGAACGACGGACCGTACCTGGAGAAGCTGCGGGAGATGCCAGTGCACCGGGTAGGAACATCTACGTCAGCGCAGGACAGGATCATGGACTCTGGTTCGCCCCAGGAGGATGGTTACTCTCCTAACAGTTTCCAGAACGGGAGTCTGAACTGCTCCCAGTCATTCGGGATCCCCGAGCCGGGTGGCCTCAAGACACCTGGGGCCCCTGAACCAGGGGGCCCCAAGATGCCCAGGGCCCCGGAGAGGAGCACCAGTAGCAGGGAGGCGGTCCAGAGGGGGCTAAACACGTGGCACCAGTACAGCCTGCCGGACGACCCCTTCGGCCCCCCGCTGCAGAGCACCCACAGCCTGCCCGACTTCCCCCCCACCGTCTCGCAGCACGACATCGAGCGCTCCATCGAAGCCCTCAACATGCTGATGCTGGATCTTGACCCACATACCGGACAGTTGCCCAAGTCGTACAGTGCCCCGTCGGGAGAGAGCAGCGTGGGCGGAGCATCTCCGGCCCCCTTCTCCCAGTCCCTGGCTAGGCCGTCGTACCAGGCGGACTCAGCCATCCATGGCTACAATTTTAACGACAACGCCTTCGGAGATCCTTTGAGGTTGACGGCGGGCCGGGTGTCAACGTCGCCGGTCCAGAGCCCCGTGTCAGAATCTCCTGTGTCGTACGCTCCCCCGAGGTCCACCTCGTACCAGCCGCATACCAACACCACCCCCACACACACCCCCGAGCCCTACCACACACGCCCGGCCCAGGGGCCCGGCTCTCCGCTCGGACCCTCTGACCCTTCCCCCACCTTCGGACAGCTCCAGCTAAAGCCCCTGAACTCCTATCCAGGTGGGACCGTAGGGTCCCAGTCCCCTGAGCTGCAAGGGGTGTCTCCCTACCCGGGCTACAGCACCTCCTCCTCCCCCCTCCCCAACTCCTCCCCCCAGCCCAAGGACCCAGAACCAAAAGATGAGAACCTCAACCTGGAGGGCCTGGTTGCTCATCGCATCGCTGGTAAGAGACCACCGGACTGAAGATTAGATTGAATACCTCAGAGTTGTTTAAAACTTTTCATTGTCATTTTCAAGGAATTCACTGTCCCAAGATACACAGCTACAGAAACATTTCTGAGACCACTGAACATTTTTCTAAAAAGTAAAAAGGAAGGTTTTGAGTGAGGAAGTGGTGAGTTAAAATGAAGAGATCACTGTAAATTGAACATTTCTGTTCCTCGCTCAAAACTCCTTTTCAACTTTTTGGGAAAGGAAAGAAAAAGGAGCCGTGGTATTTATTTCGGAGCTGTATATAAATATAAAACCACGTAGGCAAAAGGACATTTATGAATATATTAATGATTGTGACAAGTCTCAAAATGCATTACGACTATGCCATATCACCTCATAGCCAAACATTCAATAGGCAGTACATTTCCAATGGAGGGTGTTTGAAATGCCTTCCATACAGACATCAATACCGAGCGCATTGTTCCAGAACACGCAACGGACTACTGTATGACTCACCGTCATTCTCACCAAGTGCGTAATCAGCAGGATTTATTGTTTACATGTACAGTACGCCAAAGGTTTGAGCATAGGATCTAATTTGAATTCTATATTATTAGTCACTGTGTCATTTTTATCTCGCTTAGTGAGTAGGTCACATCATCTTGTCACGGAGATAGATATGGATATAGACGGATCGATGTTCAGGGTATTCTTAGGTGTGCAGATAACCGAAGAACATATGGTGAGCCTTGAACTGTCCTACAGCTAGTATGGAGAAGAGATGAGCTGTAAGGTGGTAAGAATAGACATACTGGCTGAGCTCTCATCTGCCAGGCATTTTCCACATACACAACCTGTCACACATGGAAGCCCTTGATACTGTGCTCACAGGCGCCACCAAGTGGCTTCTTTCAGTACTTTGTTTTTTTTCTCCTTGACTAGTGATGTGTGGTAAAGCTGTCTCTTCATTTCTGGTGCAATCCCATTAGGTCGAGGTTTGATTTTCTAGCCCAACTCCAATTTCTCATATGTCATTTATATTCACGTCCGTTTTGCAGTCGTCTGTTTCTGACACTGATTTCCAATTGACTTCATTCGTTATTTCTCTTTTTTGTGCTTCTGTCTTTTGTTCTGTCCACCCATTTCCTTTTATTGGACCATCCCTTCACGCCACTGCATCTGCCTCTTCATCTCCTTCCTCCTCTTCCTCCTATCCTCCCACCGCTCACTGTGAGCAGAGTACAACGCTCGTATTCGCGGCATCAGTGATAGCATTGCCACCACGCCACAACCCGACCACCGCCGATCCTATTCCTTCTCTGGTTTGTGGATGGTTCCCATCCCCATCTCTCACTCCCTTTCCTTCTTTCTGTTGCCCTTTACCTCCACATGTCTTCCTCCTTCTCCTCTCCCCTCACAAACAATTTGTCCTCACCAATGCTTATTACATTTCTCTCTCTCTCTCTCTCCCTCTCTCTCGCTCTTTCAATCTACCACCTCCTCTTACAATTGACACATCAAAGTTTGATATTCATTGTGTTTTAAACCTGGGTTATACATTGTAGTTACAGTGCCTTTGGAAAGTTTTCAGTGCCACTTTTCACGATTTTTTTGGTTATGGAGGCAATTTAAAATTGATTGTTAATCTGTGTCATTTGGAGAGGGTGAAGTGGTCTGAATTCCTGAAGGCACTGTATCTTCCCACATCTAGTTCCGGATTCCCTATTTACATCAACCCTGAAGTGTTTTCCCAAATGCATTCCTGAAACCTAGCGGGTAACATCCCTTGTTTCAATTACGCTGTGTTTGGCATTCCAGGGATGCGTTCCCGTGGCATTTCGCCGGAGGAGGCTCAGGAGACTGTCCGTCGTCGGACCACCAGTGAGGGACACTACCAAAGTGGACATGGAGACCCTCTGGGCCACACGGGGGCGCCGCTGCGCTCCCCGGTCCGCCCCTCAGACGTCCAGAATCTCAACCCTGGAGGAAGACCCAGAGAGGTAGAGTGCTTTTCCCCATTCCAGCCGCAGGCTGCAGGATCTTCTGTCTGTATCAGCTTGGATATGTTCCCCCATTCTTTGAGAGTTTTTCATTTCACTTTGAGAGTAACCTCGTCTGTTGTGTGTGTGTGTATGTGTGTGTGTGTGTGTGTGTGTGTATGTGTGTGTGTGGGGGGGGTGTGCATACGTCTGTCTACGTGTGTCTGTATGTAACTTGCCTCTGCCCATCTGCCCATCCGTGCGTTACTATTTGTGCGTACTTTACTGAGGCGTTTGCATTCCCTCTACACGTGTACTTTCTCCATGTCCATTTTGGTTTGTTTCGTCCCCCGTCCGGCTGTGTGTGTGTGTGTGTGTGTGTGTTGTGTCCCTTCACTCCAGGGCCCCGTGCACAGCTACTGCGCGGCGTATGACGATGATGTTGACGGTGGGGCTGCTGTCAGTCCTACGCTCAGCGGCGGTGGTGGTGAGGTCTACCCCCTGACTCCTGCCTTCCCTGTCTCTCCTCAGACCCCTTATTTCAACATGTGTAAGTTCACCTCCCTGCAGACAGGGGGCTCCCTTAGACCCTAGTCTGGGGCCACCCAATACGGTTTCCTGGAGATCTACCATCCCGTGGGTTCTCTCTCCAACCCCAGTTGTGACTAATCTCATTTAGCTTTTCAGTGAGGTAATTATTCAAATTGTGGTAAGAGAGGGAACTTAATTGACGGTATCTCTCCAGGAAACATGTTTGGGCAGCCCTGCCTTAGTTGACTGCCAAAGTAAAGATTTGAAGACTGTAATTAACATTAAATATTAACATCAAATAAATATATAATTGATACCAAAGCAGACGGTGGGTGAGTTCTGATCCTTTTAAGAGGCATCCTTCTCCGCTGCTTTGTATTAAATAAGGAGTTATCTTGAACTGACTTAGACACTGCCAGGTATACTACTCTTACTGTAATGTTGCTTTGTTGACTGTTTTGATTGGGACTAAATCGGTATTGGTGGATTTCCCAAATGGGATTATTTCTGTTGTGAGACTCAATTGCAAATGTATTTGCTCTAAAAAAAGGAATTGAAACCAATAGAGAACAATAGACTGTAGTTTCCACACATAACCGTTGCTTTAAATGATTCAGGTCAATTTAGACCGTAGATTGCTTCTTGGCACACTGGAGATAACAGAGATACAGACTGCTATCTCTCTTTATCTTTCTGCTTGACACATGATCATTTTAGTAGATAGATTGCTTTGGGCTTGTTTGGGACCAGCCAGGTTTAGTGCTCCCTGTTCCAGCAGTGGTGACTAGCACTGTAGTTGAAGTAAGGACCCACTCTGAGGCCCCCAGAAGCCCCCAGATACCATCCTCCATATACCACTCTGCGCTCGTCTCCCATCGCCCCTCCGCGCCTTTTCGGGAGGCGCTAACTTTCAAAAAGACAAAGAATTGATTTGGGGTTCTTTGGTAAGTGGAGGATGCATGGAACTTTCCGGATTACTTCTCAATGTCCTGTGGAGGCCATCCCACAACCGGAGGCGAATTCCAATGTCGGCAAACCGCTGGAATTCCAACTCATTTCATGAACTGACCGAATAAAAAATGGACTGGAGGTCACCCCTGGCATGTCTTCATTGTATCCGTGTCCTTCCTGTATTTGGACTTCTCTGTAGTCGCTGAGTGACGTTCAGGATGCCGCCGTCGGTTCCCTGTCTGTGTCAGTAGTTCATTAGTGATTAGAAGCGTGTCTGTTCAGTGTTGTTTCTGCATGCTGTGTCCCAAGCTCTTGCATGGCCGGGGCTCTTTGTACAGTTAGGTGTCATCATCCGCCATCAACTTTGTTCTGTTGTTGTCGCAGTCTGTTCGTTCTTCGAATATCTGTGCGTTTTTCTGTATCTGCTTGGTCATATTGAAGGCCGACACTGACAGTTCGGTTTGGTCTTTCTTTCCTTCTGTCTCGTTGTGTATCTCCTATCTCTCACTGTCGCTGTCTTTCTACGTAGATGTTCATCTCTCTTCGTATCTGTCTCTTATCATTCTCCGATACCCTCTTTTTCCATTTAATAGTTTCTACCTCTCTTTCTCTCTCTAGCCTGTTCCCCTCCGGGCTTGGCCAAAAGCCCTCCTTCTGCTCTAGGATTGAAGCCCCACAATCCATCAGACATGCTCCATTGTGGATCAGGTCAGTACACACACACACACACATCTTCCTTTCCCATGTAGGTTCTTCGTATTTCACCTAACTGCTTCTACACTGCTTCTCTTGGTTTCTTACTTGTCTTTCAACAGTCTCTCCTGTCTTTCTTGCCCCTCCTTCAACCCCCATCTTATCTTCCGTCTCTTTCTTTCCTCCTGTCAGACTCTGAATCTTTAAGTGATGGGGAGCAAGGTAAGGGTGTTTCCATGGCAAACAACCCCTCATCCCAGTCATGCGGACCACCCGTAACCCTTCGCGGTCCACCTGGTTTCGACCAACCCCTGTTTTTGGCTGGAGGACCTTATTGCAGCGTCTTGGTTTTGCTCTGCCTTCTCCATTCTTCACCACTAACGAGATAATACAGTCCCATTATACAGGCTACATTCTCTGAACATTCTGTTTCGACTGGTTATCAGTGGTTTACACCCACCTCTTCTTAAATGTTACTGGGTAACGGATGGGTCCCGGTTTTCCACCAGCCAGGCAGTTGCTGAAACGGGAATGTTAGGAATGTGTCACGGTTGATGCGGGACAGATATCAAATCTATAGTCGCTTGTCAGCCTTTTAAGTGGGCCTGTTTTATGCGTCTGCATCTCAACTTTGCATCTGTTTGAATCACACTGTCTCACTTGCGGTTGTTTCTGTTTGTTTTCATGTTTTGGGAATGACCTCCCTAAATATCACCACTTTCACTCGGTTCCCTCCTGACAGCACAGCACCTTGTTCAGCCCTACTTGGGGAACAATGGCTGCTAGCGACATATTCATAATCAACCGTGTGTGTGTTTTTGCTACAGACAGTGGCGGTTATGGCGGACATCTCTTTAATGCTCCCGTAACTTCCAGTAGCCCAATTCACAGTCTGGACGGGTGAGTACTGGACATTACCCCATAATCTGTCTGGGCTGTCACAGATTGGACAACCCGAACATGAATCAGCTTCATACTAAATGAAGAATTCCTAGGTTACAGGTCAGTGTTTTCTCTGTTTCGCTGCAGTGCGAGGATCGGTTCCTCGGTTCGGCCCTTGGCTGACTCCGGCTTCATCTCCCACCAATCGGAGAGCGCTCAGCACACACCCACCTCGTCTCGTGGGCCCCCCTCCCCCGAGGGTTGCCAGGTCAGCATCATGGGCCCCCTCCATATGGTCCCCGGAAGCCCCAACACCCTTCATCGGACGGTGGCCACCAACACCCCGCCAAGCCCCGCCCTCCAGCGCCGCCTGGGCAACCAGGCCGCTTCAGGTTCGGCTCGTCACCCCGCGTCGTCCAATGGGAACAGGGATCAAGTCCCTGGTAGCCCCGTGATCCCCCCGAGAGGTTCCAGAACTGCTGGCATCCCTCCTAGCCCTCTGATGGGTCGCCACCCCATGTCCAGCGGCCACAACACCCCCGACGACAGGCAGGGGGCGCCACCTACGCCATCGTTCCCCCTGTCACCCCAGCCAATGCTTCCAGAGAAGAGGCGGATGCCTAGCGGTGAGAGGCCCAGTGGGGGGCTGTCGTATGGGACCCTGGATGGGAAGAACACCACCTCCAACTTACCTAGTGGCATGCCTTGTGCATCAGGCTCTAACACCCTAACCGACCTCTCCAAATTCTCCATCTACGGTGAGAGAAAAGATACAATCCCAAACGTGCCTCCATGGTTGCTCATGCACAGCCTATTGATGTTTGCAAGGCTGTCTCAAGCCTTTTGGGTGCCCTAAGCAACATTTGATTAGGGGCCCCCTCATCCTACCAGTTCTTAACAGTCAGGGGCCCCCTAGCGACCAGGGGCCTTAAACGACCACTTAATGTTGCTTATGCCTATAACCAGCCCTGGATGTTTGAGTCCATCATTGGTTATTTTAGAGGGACATAAGTATGTTATTGTCATTATTTCAAATGTTTGAACCAATTGTCACTGGTTCCACTGTTTTGTCCAACAGACCAGAGTCCAGACATTCGGCTGAATGTGAAGTTTGTCCAGGACACGTCTAAATTCTGGTACAAGCCAGATATCTCCAGAGAGCAAGCTATAGGTCTGCTGAGGGACAGGGAGCCTGGAGCCTTTGTCATCCGAGATAGTCACTCCTTCAGAGGGGCTTATGGCTTGGCCATGAAGGTGGCCTGCCCCCCTCCGACGGCCCAGGCCAGCAAGAAAGGTACAGTAGATCTTTCTTGCTGTTCTATTTCTTGTAAATTTTTTGTTCATTTGGAAGAAGCCCTTCTACACAAAACATAATAAAAATCAAACATGCATTTGTAGAACCACATAGCCTCACGTTATTTTCAATCATTTTACAACAAACTATTTTCCCCATATCAAGTTTCCAATACAATACATGGACTCATAATTCAGACTCAGGAGGCAGTAGTTTGAAGCATATTTAAACAGGCAAAAGACAATGTGCAGGCAGATGGCCAGCAAAATCAGGTCAGGACAGGCAGACGTTCGGCGATAGCGTAACGTAATTCAAGGATACATTACCACTCTTTTTGACTAGCAAGCCATTTGGTAAATAGACAGCAGTAACAGGCAAAGGCAGCCGCCCTGAGGGACAGCACACTACACGCCTCGGACATTAGAAAAGCTTTAATTAAAGAGCACTTTCTGAGTTCTGTTAGCTAAGTGACTCCAACTGCATGATGGCAGTGGATGTACGACCGTAACAGGTGCCTTTTTTCCATTGACAATTGATAGTCAATAACACCAAGGCTGCACAGAAATCTACTTCGACTCGGCCTTATCTACATCTGTCAGCTATTCATCAGTTGTTGGATCACCAGAAACCAAACCCATAAAGGTGTAAAATATATGTTCAAAGATGTCCATTTTTGTTTTGCTCTTTTTTCAGTTGGTGACATCACGAGCGAGCTGGTGAGGCACTTCCTGATCGAGACGAGCCCAAAAGGCGTGCGTCTCAAGGGCTGTCCCAATGAGCCGTACTTCGGTGAGTCTCCAACGCACGTTCACAGTCTAAAGGAGAAGGTGTTTCCGAGTACACCTGCCGATAACGTGTCCATGTGCAGGTTGCCTGTCTGCCCTGGTGTACCAACACTCCATGACCCCTCTGGCTCTGCCCTGCAAGCTAATGATCCCCACCAAAGACCCCAATGAGGAGGCCCAGGAGTTGGCCACTCCCACCGACACAGTGGCTGACCTGGTGAAACAAGGGGCAGGTAAGGACAAACCAAACCTTTCACAATTCAGCCCGTTCTGTTTGCTTTCATAATGTATCCCTCTCCATTTGAAGAATTCCAGGGCAACGACCTAGGCTAAGACAACAACAGAAGAGTATCTAGTCAAATTCAGTTTTCGTTTCCATAGTACTATGTAGTTCCAAATACACGTTTTCATTTGCTACATTGGTTTGGTTTCTATCCTCATGCTCTGAAACCCTGTTATATTGCAGTAACAGATCAAAAAGTCCCAGAGGAGAGCCATGGTAAATACTGGAGTGTGTTTTTGGTTTTATTTCAGCATTTTAACCCACAATCCCCAGATGGACATACTAGGTCTGCATGGTCCCCACTGAAGCTTTCCTCTTACTGTTATGCCATGCCTGCTTGGTCACATATTTGCTCGTCATGTTGTGTTTTTTCAGCTTTTAATAGGTCTTATGCTTTGTACAAACAAATTAACAAAGTGAGAATTTCTAACTGATTAGATCGGGAAGGTGGGTGTGAAGCCATTAATATACATTCAGCTCTTGATGTGATCTGGTTTTCAACGCATTGACAAACGTATAAAAATGATTGCACTAATTGGAGGATTTTAATTGTTGAACTCTGATTAATATGTTGTGGTTTTTGTGCCCAGCATGCAACGTTCTTTATATCAACTCAGTTGACATGGAGTCTCTGACTGGGCCTCAGGCCATTGCCAAGGCGATCAGCGAGACACTGGCCGTCAACCCATTGCCAGCGGCAACCACCGTCCACTTCAAAGTGTCGTCGCAAGGCATCACCCTCACAGACAGCCAGAGAAAGTGAGTAGTAACCATGGAAACAGGAGCCCACTACAACCACTGTTAGAGCTGCATTTTAAGAATCCACCATAAAATACAGGCATCAAGGGCATAGACAATGTTTTGAGATTAGCCTTTCAAAAATGTTCAAAAATATGTATTTAATAAGAATAACGTTTCCAGCTTATAGAAATCACCTAAAGATATATTAATTATGCAGTTTTTTTTGTAAATGTCTGGATGGAGAAAAAACTGTCAGGAACTGCGTGGGCAGGGCAGTCATGCAATAATAGCTAAATGCAATAATTTATTCTGACCACCACATTAGTATATCTTATTGTACTGTTATTTTCTTAGAATTCAGTAAGCGGACAAGTTCTGGGATTTCCAATACTAATTTTTGTTTCCTGGTCTAGAATTTTCTTCCGCCGGCACTACCCTATCAACTCTGTCACTTACTGTGACATCGACCCCCAGGACAGGAAGTACGTGTTTGAGACAGGATCTTTCTTGCATGCTACAATAGTGAAAATAATATAAATCTACCGAAAGAATGTCCCTTCCAAATGTGTTTTCCTTATATTGTCTTCACAGGTGGAGTAAGGAAGGAGGTGGAACTGCAAAGTAAGTCTCAGAGACTCTCTCAGAGCGTCGCTCTGCTTGTCTCACAACAGTTAATGAGATAGAGGGCCTAGTAACATGTCGTTATCCACATGGGTCTCTAAATACATTAAATATTCAAACCTTTTCCTGCATACTCTAATCAGGCCTTTTTAATTTCCTGTCAATCTTCAGGCTTTTTGGTTTCGTGGCACGTAAACAAGGAAGCACAACGGACAACGTGACCCACCTTTTTGCAGAGCTGGACCTAGACCAGCCTGCTTCAGCCATCGTCAGCTTCGTCTCCAAAGTCATGAAGCGATGAGGGCGACCTAACAACTCCAGCCATGTTGATTATCATATCTGTATTATTTTCTCTCGCAAAGGATGTTATTTTTCACGTTCGATTTTTGATTGTATTTTAATCTATTTTGCCATACTTTTCGTTTGACTATTTTCTCTTTGCTTTAATCTATGGAATTTGAGATTTTGTGTTTGAAGGACTTGGAAGTTCTCCATAATGGTACCAGAGGAAGTTGCAGCTGGAGCGGAAATAGTGATGACGTGAATCGAGATTGGTGGAGGACAATGTTTTTACGGGCTACCTGTGGATGGGGAGGAGCTGCGTGCTAAGTTAACAAAAGACTAGCAAAGTCAAGCAAAGTTCAGTGGGAGAAAAGGACACTGGCATTCATCAGGTTTTTGGATTTACCAAAGGTAACCATCAAAACAAGTAAATAATAATTAGATGGTCAGTGTAAGGCATTGTATGTTTTCTTCATAGTTTTTTATGATGGGACTGTTGATATGAAACCGACAAATAGAAATAGAAAGAATGCTTTCTTTGTGATCTTTCTTCTGTCTTTGAAAAAAAAAACTCAGCCGCAATGGCTTCTTACAAAATAATACCTTATAAGACATTTTGCATGTTAGCTTGATCTTTAAGCTTGGTCTTTATTCCTTCCACTGAAGTCATTTGTGATCCCTCAAGTGGACATTTTCCGAGACTGTTGTATGTAGGAAAGGGCTCAACAGTGAAAAAAAGAGGAACGAAACCGTTTTCATATAACAGGTCAAACTTCTCACAACACTCATAAGTTACTTTAGGTCCAGACATGCACAGTCAAATCCCGGAGCGCACTGATTAATCGGACTGACGGAGATCGATTTCTCTAACCTGCGGAGAGGTATTTGGTGAAGCTACAGCTGTCACGCCTGGTTCTGAGTTTAGCTTTTGACTGGGACCTCCTGTCCACACCATGGCGGAGGTTATTCAACTAAATCCTGCTTTTCTAAAACAGATCATCACCTGCTCGCTGCTCACAGACACTGCTACTGAACACACTGGAGATGAATGCCGGGGACTGGTCCGAGCCCCAGGCCCTATGCACTGTCCTGCATGTTTTGATCCAATTGCACCCTCTCCCTCTAAGCTGCGTTCAAACACTTCAACCCCAAGACAAGAACACTACGGTTGTCTGACCTGTCCGAGAATGCATGATATTATACGCCGTTTGTTTTGTACCGTTCTCGGGAGTCCGAAAAAATGAAGAGAGAACAATTAGATGACCTTTCATTGAAGTAGTCACTCGGTGGAGAGATGCAATATTTGAACTCTTTCTTTATTTTCCTTCTTCCATCTTGAAACGGGGTTTCCTTGTACCATTCGAGGTCTTGTCTTTCTGATTCAACGCGAGGTGAATTTGCATCTGGATGCCTTTCGACGAAACGTAGAGGTCGTCTGTCGCACTGTGTGGAAATGCCTGCTTTTCAAACACGCCATTCACCGATCTTCTGTAAACGAACGGAAAAATGATATCGACAGGACATGTATATAGGTATGCTCATTTGACAGGTGACATAGCTAAAAAAAAAAAGTATTTATTTTTGTTGCTTTGTTCCTCCATGATAACTCATATATACATATTGTACAGTCTACATAAAGAATATCTAAAGGGTTGAGGAAAAAAAACTTATTTTGGCTAACGATTTCAAAGTCGGAAGATTTTAAAAGGCTTTTGAATATATATGGTGTACATTACTCTGTACGTGTGTGTTTGTTCCAGACAGTCATGATTCTTGTTTTGCATTCTCAGAGATTGGGGTAAGGCATGTATGGGATGAAAGCATACAGTATGATTTTAACTGCAAAAATGCATGGACAAAGCAGTCCAGGTGGTGTACCATAACATAATGTTAATGTTTGTCCTAAACGTTGCCAAAACCCAGTGAAAAAGGTGTGTAGACTTATCATACAAGTCACATGGCAAATGTTGGCATTTCTAGGGTCAGCACTTGAATATGGATTCACCATATTATAACAATAGGAAATGTTCTTAAAAAATATCAAACTTTTATAAAGAAGCGAAGCATGAGGACGTTGAATTTCTAAGCCAACATTAAATGCAATATGTAACAACTAATGTGCACCCATCTTTACGATATTATGATTTGCCAAAGATTCAAACACAGAACTTAGAGGGTGTTTACATGTTTTTCTTTTTACAAGGAAATTGTGATGCTAAGCTGAATGAATTCATATTGTCATTAATGTACTTTCTATTGTTAAATATGCAGACCTACATCACACTAACACCACCATAATAGATTATCTACCTGATTTTTCTCTCTGTCTCTCTCTCTCTTTCTCCCTGTCTTTCTCTTTCCATAGCAACTGAATGGAATTGAGTAGCGTTACCCCAATTAGATAAACAAGGCACTTACACATGGACTAACACAACTATAAAAACAGATGCAAACAAGCAAAAAATGACTTCATATCATTTCATATGAATGTCTGTGTTGAAGGCAACATTTCGTCGACTATTCTTCGGAGCTGTTCGATTTTAGCTACTACTTATAGCTATAGATCTCCTCAAAAGTAACATGGTTTATTTATTCTCTTCTTATTTATTCTTTATTCGCTGGTATGTTTGTTTAAAATAATCCTCAACATTTCAAGCTACATGACCGCTGTTGTCAGTCAGTGTTAATTAATGAAAAAGGAATGTATTTTTGTGTACAGCTGTGTGGAGGAGATCTGTATGGGACTTACCTGAATGTGTGAATGTGCTAAGGATGTATAGAAGGGTCTTGTGTTTTTTAATTAGCATTATACTGTCATGGCTTACCTGTTTCTGAGGAGAAAAAATACATTAAAGCAATACAAATCAGTTACAGTAAAACATGGTGGTTTTGGCCTTGAGTTTCCCAGTCATTTGATGTATTTTATGACTATTTTGTTACACTTTTCTCATTTATGTTGGACATTTTCAAATTGTTTAGTGAGAAAAGCTCAGTTCCTTGTGGGATTTCACTGACGAATGCAATTTCTAATTTCTACCTCTAGTTCGGATCACATAAAAGAGAGATCCGGTCCTCAATTTATATCTGTCCAGCGCTTTCTGACTTTCACAAATCCAGTGTTTATTTAAGTGGTAGATTTATCCCAGCACATTATCACAAAAAGGCTTTTTTCACAACAACCCAAGTGTGCTAGTGTGTTGCATACTCAATTAACAAATGTTGGTTTAAAATAGAAAAACTGGTCCAGGGAATTCAGGGAAAAACTTTTACTCTTCCTTAGTATGAATTTTAAATGGAATTGTTGAATTTCTAAAGCTCTGGACAACCGGCATATGGTAGTTGGGCAAAGCTTTTTCATTGTGCATACAATGGAAATAAGAGGTAGCCTTTGAATATTTAAAATGTCGGAAATTTTATAGACCGGAAATTCACCGTCAGGAAGTCAGACTGTGTTTTTATCTCATAGCCAATACATAGCAGGAATGCTACATTCTTACATGCCATTTCTTAACAAACCATTAGCATCTTAGAAATTCATAGCTGGTTTAAATAGCCCTGCACTATGCAAATCACATTTTATTATTTACCCTAAACGATATAGGTAAGGGGTTCTCAGGACACAACACAATTTCCCAAGAATGTTTTACACGTCTTCACTGGGAACAATACAAAATCACAAGGGGTCAACAAAAATAAGGGAATGATTTTTACACCTACCGGAATATGCTTACTACAGAAACAGCTGTTTCATCAGATCGCGTGTCTGTCCTGTCAATCTCTGGAACCCCATTAATTGTACCTTACATGTATTATATTGATTTTGTTTTTTGAAGTCCGTGTCAACAGTTCTCTCAAAACTCAGCCTGTGTTTGCATATCACATCCAGTCAGTGGCAGTGTAGGCTAAATTCCTGCACCAATTCATTTGACAGGTTATTTAATGGTGATTATGTGAAACTGCATTCAGGAGTCACACCTTGTCCCTTCTCGACAATATAACAACATATAATCAACAGTCATACAAGTTACACACAATTTCCTTGCCTCTTGCTAATCAACTAATCTAATATTCCTATCGCCAGTCAATTATATACTCGTTCAATCTAGTTCCTGTGATTGTCACCTGGAAATGTTGTGGTCCCGCCTGGTCTCGTTCACTAAATATCTTCTCACCTCAGTGTGTTGGCTATTTTATACTTTGTAATTGATATATTTATCATATAGTTACCTTGTTCCTCTCACCAAATAGAACCTCAAGCTTACTCGGCTTCCAGAAATTCCTCTCTGCCAAGCCAGTTCATGGAAAGTATTCATTGCCGCACATGTACTGACCAAGAAGTTCCTCTTCCAAGTGCGTTTTCCGACAACCCACGGCCCTGCTTTTCCTGAACACATCAACGCATCTGCTGGCCTCTGCTTATGTATGAGTTGAATCTGTTTCCTGACTACAGCCCTTTATCTTAGCACAGTTGCTACTTAGATCGATCAAGTGCCCCGACTGCTTTGGCTACTGTGTGGTATCACTGCCATTGGGAGCCATTTCATTTGGGGCAGACTTGAGGGGAGGCCATTTATAGCGTCAGATTGCATTAGGTTGTACTGTCATGCCTTCCACCTTTTATCAACCATTACTGTGTCCACCATCATGACATCCCCTGCAGCATATTTATTCTTCTGGGATATTCATTCAGCTTCCTTAGGCTACAACTTTGGCTGGGACACAGCCTTCACCTTCTTTTAGAGAGGGCTCCCTCTGGTGGCAATTAGCGGTGAGGCTCCCCCTCTCACCATGGCTTCAGCCATCCTTCTATACACCCACTTCTTCATTTGTTTTGGGAATGGAGGCATTAAATGCACCCAACATCATTTGTTCCACCGGGTACACAACCAGAGATACCTTAGAAGGTGAGGTCACTATTCCACAGGAATCTCATCAGCCCTTGACCCAGCAACATCAGGCTTCTACCCTGTCTTTAAAATTAGTTGTCAGTGCTTGACGCTTCCCAATGAATGTGACAGATTTTGACAATTAACTCAGTGAAATATATACAAAATTTTGGTTCACAATAATCCAAAACATGTATGGTCTACAGAAGTCAAGATGGGTGAAAGTCTGAGGCACTGACATGACAACATTTGAAGAAGTTCAAGGGCTGTGTAGACACTGTTAATCAGTACTAAATTATCGTACTGTAACACAATTTGTTACATATTTCAAACACTGTCAAGGCTCTATGCAAGACACAGAGTGATGACATTTGGCAGACATGCTCAGGGAAATAATTCTCAGAACCGTGCCACAGTTTACCAAATTTGTGTAAAAGGTGGATTTTATCATACAGATATAGCATTCTTTCTTTACACAAATTTGCCCAGAGGATGGAGCATCATATGTGGTGGACAATGTTTACTGTTGACATGTTTACTGTTACCTTTTCTGATCTAATGCCTTTCTGGTTGTTCTAGGAACTTTGTTCATTGTTGCATATAGGTGTACTATTGATTGAGTGTTTTGAAAAATTTCTAAAAATATATATAAATATCTTGGTTATGGGGAGCTTTGTAATCTGAGAGTCTTCGTGCCAATGAAGATCACTGCGGCAAACCACTAAATGTTCTCCCTAGAAAACAGATTTTTCCTTGCTGTCAATCACAAACACTCCAGCCAGTTTTAAAGATGTACACGATTACACGCAATGTTGAGCTTAAAAAGCTGAAGAGACCATCACAACGTGTTGTGGTGGCTTATTGGGTTATGGAGGTTGCCGGGCATGCACAATATGCAACATGTTAAATCAGTGTTTCCCAGATGTGTCCCCAAGTTCCCCTCATAGTGGTTAGGAGAGTGATCTGGAGCTCTTTGCTAGATCCACTAGAGAAGACAAACTCAGGTGAATGGTTTTTATTCACTGATTTCCTGCTTTTATGAACTACATGTTGTATCCCTTCCCAATCTTCTGGTGTCCGATTTGTTTTAATGTCCTCGCCTAATCTTGTTAAGTTCCCAGCAGGTTTAGCGAGAGCCAAAATTGACCATATCGACTACTTATTTGGCTTGTGTCATTAATTCCGATAAGTGAGGCAACTCTACAGGAATGTTTTAAATTATATGCATTTTCACATTTAATTATGTTTTTTGGTCAAATTGATGGAAACAGCAGTCAGTTTAGTAGGTGACGTAAAAACTGTAGTGTGGATCAACGTTGTAAACCTGTTGTTATCTATTCGTTATGATCAAGTGGGGCATTTTAACTGAACATGTATTTGATCGTAAACGACCACTGATTTAACATGTGGAATTCAGACATAAGCCAAACATAAGCCAGCCTATTGTCTATGTTTTGGGTCAAACCAAGCATTTAATGAGAGCTGTGAGAAATTGTCAGGTCAGCTTTTGGGAATCTGGCATGACCTTCAAAACAGGAAGTGGGTGTTTGGTACTGGGAATAGGAAGTTATGAGTAGAATGTCCACCTGAGCATACCCGGTATGCAAACAAGCTGAGGGTCATGGGGTCCAGAGCAAAGGGTTCTGGACCAGGTGGTGACCATAGTGATCGTAAACATTCTTTAAGCTTGGGTCATTTCCAAAAAGTAATCTTAAGGTTTCAGTGTGGTAATAGGTGTTAAGAAAAAGGCACAATATCTGTCACATTTGAATTGGGAGAACAAATTCCCCCCATATGGTAATCCAAATTATGCCATCTGGTGTTTACACACCACAATACCATCATCCCTACAGCCTCCCACAGAGTTTGCTAACCGCCTAACCCCTCATCCGCGTTCCCTAAAATGTATCTCTAACCTCGAACTTTGCTAATCTGCCACGGCATGAATGAGGAGGCGACATCACAAATGTCAGTTGTGGATTTTAATGAAAACATTGTGCTGCCTGGCTCTGAGCTAACATGTTACAGCAGTCACGGAGCATCAGTTAGGAGCTGCAGGCAAGGTTTCCACACGTCAACGTGTCACGAGAGGGCTTTCGACAGACACGTCATGTGCCGATCCAGATTTATCTTCCAACTCCCTTTCTTCCTTTCTTGCTGAAGCTGTCTCTCACGCACAAACTCACTATCTTTCACGGTTCACTCTTTATCCTTCACGTGCGATCTGGTGTGTGCGTGTGTGCGTGTGCACGTGTGCGTGTGTGTGCTTGCGTGCGTGCGTGTGTGTTCGTGTGTCCCGGCTAGTGTGTGTAGCCTATGCGTGCATGAATGTATTTTCAGAAGGCAAACCAGATGCATCCAGGACAGGTTAAACTGTGCTTGAAGAGCACTGAGTCCATGCGGCAGTTTTGGCTGTTTTCCCACAGTGAGTGCATATAAAACCAAACCACGTCAACATCCACACTCCAGTGTCACCATGTGGGGCTGCAGCGTATAGATTTAAAGACGAAGTGGAAAAATAACTTGTTACACAAACACCTATGGAACTCTGAACAAATGATGCAGGCTATCCAACCATTTATACTGCATGGTCAAATGTGTGTAAATGTAACAGAGCTAACACGATAGCCTAGTCAACCACTCTGACAATTTGAGGGGTTCTCTGCTCTTGGCATTCACGTGCTCTAAGTGTGTACAACGGCAGACCTTTATAACGACCAATAAAAGCAATATCATCGACTGGGCCGTCTCTTTCACACCAGGGCAGACAGTGCTCAATGCCGAAATATGCATGACACACACATGCCACGGATGACGTATAGGCCAGTTATTGAGTTGTGTATTTACCATCGCCCGGGGGCTTCGGGCTGATGCATTTATTGGCTTCGGGAAGAGACCGGGTAATGTACACCGTTTCTGTGGGCCCCGTGCGTCACAGTTCCACTGGCTACAGCGAGGAGGTCTTGTCCCCTTACGGTAGACACTGATTGAGATTCACACCGTTCGCTAATCCACGCTGATACATCACAACCCACAAGATATGAACGAGGAGACCGAGATCTGTCCACTGATAAGGTGGTGTCTTGCAGATAACTTCCACTGAGCGGGAAGCCGCCATTACAAATCCAGCCCCTTCAGTATCTTCTGAAAGACATTATTACAGCGAGATTATTCACTTCTAGTGGCGGGTGTTAACTGCCATTCACTGGATCCGGACAATGTGTTCTCCAGTTATTTCAAGGGTGAACATCCAAAAGCACAGTAAGGAGCATACGGTCTATTCAGGAGCAAGATCCGGATGAAAATAAGCATGATTGGGTCTTACGGGTACGGCCTAAGTACAGGTGGAGTGTAGAGCCAATATGATCAGTTCCATTTTAAAATTACTGGTGCCTGTGTGGACAGGAAACCACATCATCAGCACAGCTAGGTGCAGCCAGGGGTAATAATGACAGACAGCTATACTGTTGCTTCAGGCACTCTGTTCATTGTAATGCTAGCTAGCTAATTTGAGCAAATTAAATGGCTTGAAGATGGATCCATTGTCAACATTAATATTATCCAAGTGTTATTTACACTGGGGATTGTGCAGTTTGCCTTGCCATGATGAACGATGAGTGACCAGCCAACAAGATTACTATTTTGTACTGCTAAAATCACAGTAAACACTGGGAATGAAGGACCTGAAAAAGTATCCTTCAATGCATGATTTGTTTTCCAGACCTCCCAAGAATGCTACAAAACGTCTGGGAAACTTACATTCTGTCCATTTTGTTAAGAGTTAAAAAAATAAGACAGAAATCAAACAAGGGCAATGTTTCAGGGCAATCTTTGTTAAATTTTAATTTGCTCGGAGGGTTATGCTTTTAGAGTTTTGAGTGATTTATAGACTTACCTATTTATTTGTCAGATTCATCCCAAAATATTCTAATGTTTCTCTATAGAACAACTTGAGGGAATCTGTAACTCATCAGCAATATACAGTATTCCAGCTTTCAGTAATGTGACTTTTATCAAAGCATGTTTGACATCACCCTACCAGGCTTACTACAAGGTAAAGCATTATAACATTTTCAATAAATATTTGCATATTTGTCTGACATTGTAACGTTCTGTGCCAACTCACACACCTTAAAACACATTGTACAAAACATTTTAAATATTATTTCAAGTATAATGATTATTTCAGTAATAGTAATGGTTAAGGTTTCCATTCAAATCTAAATATTAAAGTGATGTTATTGTAATCTTATGGTGTCAATTCCTTTAAGTATCTCACAAGCATAGACTATACAACTATACTCCACTGCTTCCAGGCTTTCATAGATTTGAGGGTTAACTTGTCTATTATTCATAACTATCTCTATACCTTTATCTCAACATAGCAAATATGGGTTGAAATTGCTTCAAGACTGTCAGCATGAGGGGATTCATGTTAGAAAATACAGCAAACCTGCAGTTTAAAATGCTCAGTTACTCATGACCTTATCCAACCCCTTGGTTTCTCTCAGCCCATAGCATAGATGTTTACTCAACAAAACAATTGAGGGTTGCTTAAATGAGGCTTAAAGATGCACTGCAGGATTTCGAGCACAGCTCTAATACAAATTGCAAAACATTTTGTAGCATTGAATGAAATGTTTAACGAATTACACATTTCGGTGCCGTGATGCAGAGAGAAACGAAGACCGGAACACATTTCACAACAGCTGGCTGAAAATATACCAAAGCTTAAACAAAATGAATCTAAACGTTGTCATACTGACATCTTCCATATTAGTGGAAGTGTTTTCAAAAGGAGGTCACCAGACATCCCTGGGTCCATAGGGTAATGCCAGGGTTACTGCCATGAAAATGATGGAAGGAGAACACTCTGTCTGTTTCTTATTCTTTGCTAACATTAGACCAGTGAGTTTAACGTTACCGCTACATAGGCAGTGCTTAACAATAAGCATGTTCCAGCATAATCGTATTCAAATCATCATGTTCACATCCAGTATTTCAAGCTATTTCCACATTATTCTGATACATTTATGAAAGCCAATGCTCTAATCCAGAGCAACTTGAAGTATTTATTGAGTAAACGAATGTTCAGACTTTTTTATAATGTTATTTTATTAAATTAGGCCAACACTTCCTGGCCTGCCGTTCTGAACCTTAGAATCGGTGAGCAAGTTCTTGTTTGTGTGAATCAAAGTTCAACTGAAACTTTGCAGGAACCTGTATCACACCAGACATCTGGAGGCACGTGTGGTGAATCTGAACACAGTCAAAAGTTGTTCTGAGGTAATATGTCCGCTATTAAAATATTAGCGGAGCACTGAAATATGGTTCTCTGATTGAGGTCTTTACGCTTTTGAGGAAAGCTTGGGATTCTGATGATGAATGATCTGATTAAATACTCCATCCATAGACGACTGGATAACATCCAAGCCTCTTTTATCTACATCTATTTTGGCGTGTGATGTCAATACACCTTTGGATCTGTTACCCAATGTTATCTCCGCGTCGACACACACCTTCGGGATCTCTCTGTCTGTTAGATGTGATTCATGGCTCGAGGCCAGGAAGGAGATGCCAGGATTTGATTTCCATCAGCTGAAAAAAACCCACATAGCACATGTAGATGGGCTGGTCCTCAAACCAGGTTCCATGTCCAGACAAAACACCCAGTGTCTAGGCCATACCCGGTAAGACCCACTTCTAGTCTTCATTTTTCTCTGGGTCTTTCATTGTGGCACACACTATGTCGCCAATGTGTCAGATCATATAAATCTATCACTCTAGATTTCATTATTATTCACCACAGACGATTCTCCCTCCCGTATGAAAACAATGGATGTCTCTAAGTCCCATTTCGACTGCTAAGAATATGTAAGGTTATGAAACTCTTTCCACTCCACCATACAGTAAATCTGAGACTATCTTCCCATATGTTATTAATGTCAAACCACTGTTGGCTATTACAGTACACTGGCCACCTAGGTTCGGAATTTGCATGTACAATAATATATGCTTTCCTTATTTGAAAAATCTGGGGCTTAAACCTACCAGATTTAGTGTTTAAGTATTTGTACAAAGTGTGCCCCGCTATAACTCATTCAGAGCAATTTATAGCCACAGCGTGTGCTACACACATCACATTTTAGCATATTTGCTGTATTTGACAACATTTTATGTAATACTTCTCTGAGCGTGTTATAATCATCTGATGTAATGTGCTGTAGTCTGAGGGTGGTTGCTGTACATTGTCAGATTTTTTATTTTCTCTTTTGCCATTGTTCTCTTTTAAACCAGCCAAGGGTAGATAGAAATGTCAGTGCGAACACACATTTTTTTTGCAAATTCCACAGAAACAATGTCTGCTTTCTGTGAGGGTTCTGACCCAAGCCTGACCTTCTCAGTCAGCTGAGTCGTGGTTTTGGGAGAGATGTAAATGCTTTAACAAGCATAAGACACTCAATTATCAAATGGAAAAATCTACCTGTTTGTTTTGGGTTGGTTCTGCTATCCATTCCTCAGGTTTCTACTCTCACTTTTATTATGCATTTATCTCTCTCTCTGAGTAACAAAAAGCAGTGGCCAAGATCCATTAGGATAACCCACGCAGCATACAAATATGTGCTATTTACACTTGAGTGTCGACAAACAATTCCATTATATCAGATAATGTCTGTTTGACTTGATCTCTTTTTAATGCATTAACATTTTATTTCCTCTAGTGGCACTTTTCCCAGTTTAGTGTGCCAGGGGAAATCTTCTAAACTCTGTCCTCAAACTAAGTGTGAGGCTTTTCTGGAGTATCTGGGGTGTCTTTTCTAGAATTGCAAAAAAATGCTGTGCTTGGTTTTTCTTTTAGGGACTTGGCTACTGTATGTCAAACGGCTCAGTCACGCCAAGGTAAGTATAGTTGGTGGTGTGTTTCAGGATTGTTTCTTCCTAGTGGGAAATGGTACCTTCCCTCCAGAGATCTGGACTTTTTCTGAAAGATCATTCTTTTTTTTCTCCGCTTTATAGTAATGGAAAGTTCCTGGTTTATACATTACTGCAGGAGTAAGAGTAGGCTTTGTTGTAGGTCCTGATCTGTTGGTGATTACTGAATCATAAACTCCAAAAATAAAATGCATTTGTTCTTTCGGGAGAGACTATGTAGATTGTTTCAATATGGAGAAAGTGAAAAACAAATCATATCCAATGAGGCAGGACACAGACACAGGCACAGGACACTAAAAGATAACAAAAAGGATGCTGTCTGGCTCCCAGGCTTTATTTGATTGTTCAATTCAGAAATTGGATTTTCCAGCTGGCTTTGTGGTATTCTTTTTACTTTTCCTTACTCTATCTGTCCTTGTGTTGGGTTGACCCATTGACCTCGCACATCCTGTCCCAGACGGCCCTCAGCCTCTGGACCTCCTAAAAGATGGATACCCTTCCCTAAACCACCAAACATTACTGTGTGGCTGGAAGGGTTTTCCTGAACATTGACTGAGGTCCAGACTACATACAACACTTGTGTGTTGTCGCACCTGATGATGGTGAATAACGGTTTCTGTTTCATTTAGCCCATTCTCATCTCCAGTTAGCCGTTCAGTGGCCATGCAGGGAATCTTAATATTGTGAGCTCTAGAAGAACGGGAAAAAGTTCAAGTTCACGTGTCAAAAGCAGGACATGCGATGAAAGATGGGCAGTGTTCTTGGCGCCAGACTGATATTTCAAAACAAAAACAATGCATTCGTGGGAAACCAGACAGCACATAGAAGTGGAAGAATTCAAATCATCAGAGGAATGACACTTGATGGTCAAGAAACTAAGCATAGCGGAAAAATCGGGTGGGGGTGGGCGTGTTCCCAGCGCTTTGCAGGATTGCAGTGCGTAGTGGGAGAAAAGGAGAAAAAGGACTTTTCCTAAAAGCAGATATTCTCTGACTGACTCATTTTGGGCGTTGGTGTTCCTTTTACTCCCTGATCCATTCTGAGCCTTTGGACTGGGTTGTCCCTGGGCATCAATTCAAAAGGGCCACTCTGACCCAAAGACCATAGTTTTAGGGGCCGGTAATTTCCTTCTCTTTCAAGCTTATGGAATTACTGCAGGGTCCTCTCGACGGGGCACAGACTGGTAGAATCAACAGTGTTTCCGAGTCGTTTCAAGAGAAAATACACATCTTGGCTTTCGCCTGTACACTCAGTATCCCATCCTCTTTGTCTGGGCTAATGTAAGATGTTAAGGAGGGGCTGAACTGTTTGTTTTTTCCCAACTAAAGCAACAGCAACAGAAAAATGTTATTGGAGGGTGTTGCACACAAGATGCTCCTTATTTTCAAGCAACCTGAGAAGGGGTTGTTTTGACAACCCGACGGAAAACACTGCTAATGATTAAGAGTGTTCATTCTCATCCTACCCCAGGCACAATCCCAAAGGCATTGATCTCCCTTCAGTGTTTGCCCACAGACAGTAATATCAAACCCCAGAATTTTGCACAAAAAAACCTCTTGTGATTTATTTGAATCAATTGAACACGGTTCACGTTTCTCCAAAGCTAACAATTATCCTCCACGGTTGTGTCGAGTTTTCTTACAAAAAGAGAAATAATTAATACCACTGGTATGAATGTTCACAGAGGAGCGTTTCCTTTGGTTTTACAGACATGATTTAATACAGGACCACGTCTCCATAAAACCAACATGGCTGAGTCTCTGTTTGGGGCCAAACACAATAAAACATCAAGCTAATTCCCTCCACCCAACCCACAGGCACATCACTACAATGCCAGTTCGGCACTCTTACAGTTAGGCTAAGAGGAAAGACCATAACCAGGTGCTTTTATGGACACGCGCATGCACGGGCATGCACACACACACACACACACACACACACACACACACAGACATACACACGGACACACACGCGCGCACGCACGCACGCACGCACGCACGCAGGCTCTCTAAAACACACACTGACACTTAGGCATACTATAAAACCCCTCTCACACATGGACCGAAATCCCACTGGCACGTCTACATTTTCGTCTATCTGAAAGAGCAGGGAGGTGGGGGTATGGAAAAAGAAATACCACCTAAAGACCTAGCCACGAGTCCTGTTCGCAGACATTGTATGAATGATACTTGGCTATTTTCTAACCATGAACACATCCGTTTGTTTCAAACCGTCCTAATCTGAACTGCAAATAGACATCATTCGCACAGTACATACTTGCTTTCAAATTATGCCAGCATGAACTGCATTGGGTAAATCAGGGTCTGTGGTGTTAGGTGTTCGTAGAAACATTACCTAACAGTTTTTACAGTAAATATATCTCAACCAAGCAACGCGATTCACCTATACACGCCAACTTATGATTCATTTTCAATAGCCATTTCATTGGTTCCTGAATCATTTCCGATGTTTCATACATTTTCATTCATCTACTACAGTTCTCAGTCGTTTTGGTGAAGCTATTTAATCTGGATCATTGTATGTGGTGGTGAAACCTCTCCACTACGCTGTCTCAATGGATTTCTGCTTGTGGATATCCAATTGCTGGAGCACTGATGCTGGATTCAGTGTATTAAAGGTCTACCAATGACAGGGTGCATTTCACTCCGATTCCTACCAGCTTCCAAAACAACAAAAAAATGAATGAATGTCTCAGAAAGTTAATAGAAGAGATGCTTGTGTTACATCCTCAGTATTGACACTTTTGTTTAAGTCTTCAGGGCCAAACGCTATTGTAATCATATGATGGGAGCTATCATAAGGGCTTTGTCATAAAGGAACACCGTACTGAAGGAATCTGATGCATGATCCGCTCAGAATGTTCCAGATCTCCGACTAGGTGATAATAAACACGAGCGTCAGTCACCCCCCCACCCCAGTTATGGTCTGCTCATATAAGACAATAGGCTGCAAAAGCGACAAAACAGTCAGGGGGAATCTCCAGACTTCAACAACATCACATGGTCAACAAGTAATCACAGGAGCTTAGAAACTCCATTGTTTGGTCGGGCCAGCGGACCTGATAAACCCAGTGAACTCTATTATTTTGCCAAGATGACCTGCTGTGAGTTCTTGTGTTCCCCCTGTCCTGTTCTCGGGGTAGAACCTCGGGTGACAACAAAACAGTTAGGACAGACATTACGGAGTCATTAAGAAAGTTCCCACACATTTTCATCTTGGAACCTGTCACCAAGGAAGGCAGTGTTATGGGATACTGTCTCACATAAGGACTGTTCTGAGTAAAAGGGGGACATTTGTTCTACTTACAGGAGTTTTTCTAACTTTCTGTCACTTTTTCACTTCCACTTGCTTTCTCACCGGTTTATTTACATAAAATAGAAACGAGCCATACTATAATGAATCTAAGGGGTCAACAGGACTTGAGACATTAGGAAATGTCTTCCATGGAACCTGTCTGTTGAGTTTGGCCCAAGAGAGACTGTTTTCCTTTTCTGGGATTAACTGTGCATATCCTCCGCACTTTTCCAACCAGGGGATGGAGATGAGAGTCATCCAAAAGTCAGCCCCACCGAAAATAGTACAACCTCTGATCATCAAAATCACAAACTGTCACAACAGGTTTCAACTGGCAACCATGATTCTTACCAAACAGTTTAATAAATGGTCACTGAGCCCCAACAAAATCTGATTCTGCTTTTCTTCCACTCGGCTTTATTATCTGAGTAAAATATATGCATATTTTTTATCTGCAAACCTCCAAATTATATTCTCAGTTCACTGTTCAGCTAACCTGCCGAAAACAAACATTCCTGCTCTGTTGTGTGATGTCTGAAATCACAGCAGAGAGTGTTCAGTTTTTCAAGCCACACTGCCAGAGCTGTCCAACCCCAGTAGGATTGATGATGTCACTATCTGCTGATCGGACCTGTTATTCAGCAGAGAGCCCAGTTCAATAGGTCATGACCTTGGTATTGCCACTACAATCAGCTGGGATGTTCAATTAACATATTGTGGCAGAGGCTGACCATTTCTCTCTTTTAAAACAAGAGTCGCCTACAGGTCAATGGCAAGCAACTTGCTCACAGCGTATTTATGAGTAGCTTGCAAAACAATCTTGAAGCATATGTAGTTTTCATGTGTTTTGCCACAAAATATCATAGCTAAATCTCAGAAATCTTAGACACCACATGATCCTAGCTACTGCACTTTAAAAGAATATTTTCCGTGCTTAGTTATAACTTGCTTACAAAGCAAAGAGGAAAAAAGCAAAAAGAGGAAAAAGTTGCACACTATCTGACAAATAAATCATTTGCATTTAGCCCCTTTCTGTCTGTGTTTTCTGTTGATATGATGAGGTAGAACAGAAAACCAGCAGGCACCAAACCTCGTAGAGTAAGAGTTGATTACTGCTGCTATAGATCATTTATACTCTATGGTGATACATATTGTATCATCTTGGCTGGAAGGGTTGGCAATCAGAGGTGGCTAGCCGGGTGGCTAGCCTGCTAGCTGGTTGGATAGTTGACATTGGAAACTAATGCTTTGAACCAAATTGGCAATATAGATTTGTACCCAGCTACATTTTATTATACTTAGATTTACATGTATAATCAATACACAATATCAGGACTGTTGATTGAAAGTAAATTACAAGGGTAGAAAGCTATTATGTGAAAGACTGTCTATTATATCAATGGTGACTGACCCTGGGTTTCCTTTCATGATTGACATAGAGGAAATGGAAAGATACAGCCAAACAAAGCAATACTTTTGGGAAGGGAGTCAGAGAGAAAGAGAGGTGGAGAGAGGTGAAGAGGGTTGAAACTGTTAAAAAGGAGAAAATGTTAGTGATGTAGTCTAGACATTTCAATCACGCTTAAAATGTCCTTGCTCGGTGAAAACTGAAGGAACCAGTACATTGACTGTGTGTGATAGGAACAACATTTATATTCTAATTAAGAGGCTGGACAGCATTTACATGTAAATACTGAGGTTTGGTTAGTCTGGGAATTTGTACAAAACAGTGTTATAGACATAAAAAGTGTGCAATTAATGTGCAGTACCAGTACACATAAATGTTCCCAGCATTTGGTCATTTTGAGAATGTGGATTATTTAATTGAACAGATATTTAGCAAAGTATAATGTTCAGGATATATTTTGAAGTGTAAATAGTCCATCAATATTTCTGGAGCCCTAGAATAATCCAACACTTTTGTGGGAATCTATTAACTGTGGTGCCCATATGGGTGAGTGAACGGACTTAAATTATTCAGCTGGATAGATGTATCATCTTAGCAGGCTAAATAAATTCAGTATGAAATTTTTATGAGGTAGGCTAATGCACAGAATTTATTGAGAACATGTCTGGTGCGCAAATGTTACTGTTACAGCATCTCATGGTTTTACTTTCGACAGACAGTCCATGTATTTGTGGTTAGCTAGTTAGAAGCTGAGTGAATGTTTTAAATTACCACATGTTTTAACATTTCTTGTACTTTTGATTGTGCATTAGCTTTTGGATCCGGCTAAAGATGAACAGCAGCTGTGCAAGGTAAGCACTTCACACATGTGCCAACGTAGTAGCTGATGACAGTCTAATCTGTATCTCCTTATCAATTTCCCCCAAATGTTATCAAAACTGCAAACTAATTTTTCTGTAACTGAGTAGCCCACCATTGGCAAATTCAAGATGATGCACAAACATGTATTAACTTCCCCTACTTGCTTTCAAAATGCTCACTGAAATCTTGCAAGTCAAGGTGATTAGGGAAAAGGTGGGCAACCTCTTCAACAACTTCCTGGGCGTCTAGGCAGGTTTGAAAGAGCCATGTCATTATCGCAGATATTAAAGACAGACAAGGTCATGTGGTGATTATCAAAGTCTTTGAAGAGGGAAAAGAAGATGTGATTGTCATAGACTTTAAACAGTAACATGAAAGTCGAGAACACTTCAGAAACTTTAAGATTAATAAAATCATAAACTAGCAGCGTGAGTCTCCTGACTGGAATGTGTTTACGTCACATCTGGACGTTTGTAGGAAAGGTACTAATGTTGTAAGAAAAGCTATTTTTTAAGTCTCTCATCTGTAAAAAGGAAGCACGTACAGCATCTCTGTGTTCCATTGTATAACAATTTCCACCAAATATACTGAGTGTGATAATGAAGCAGTCCTACAGAAAGCAATAATTATTGCTGCTCTTCAGTTTCGTGGGCCTGTTGACATACGTAGGAGAGACTTTGAGTTCAGGTTACCGTTGATCAGAACAGTGTTCCTATGTCATTCAGGCATGTTAAAATGACGGCCTGATTTGAAGAATAAATCATATACTTATGTGTCCTGGCTAAGGTATCTATGCCCTGTCACCGTCTCGTGTGAGTTGAATTCATGTATTTCTTTTTTTTACAACTTGGGCTGGAAAGAGTTCCTAATGGAATCTTGGAATGCGTGTGTTTGAAATGGAACCTTGGGAGGACATTCCCTTTGTGCATCTGTCAAGTGTCGCCAACGAGTCAAAAATGACCAGCCACAATAAAATGTATCCAAAGTATTCATCCGTTATTTCTCGAAACTTCTCTCTGCAGTAAAAATCAGCAGACCTGAAGAGTATTTGGACTACATTTACGTCTCAGGTTTTCGGTAAGTATATCAGTGTGGCCTTGTTTGCATTGGACGGCAGGGCAAACTGTTTCGGAAGTGTTATTTCAAAAAGGGAGGACGTGCAGTTGGACTTTGGTGAAGATCCACATGTGAACCTTTGAAAAGCCTGGCGAATGCCGTCTGCCACAAACATGAAATAAATGTTCCTGCTCTCCCTCTTTTTCTGGCATCCCATTCTACCTCTTTCTTTTCCAGAGAAAGGAATACTAGGACCCTGGCTCAAATAACTTCCCAAAGAGGACTGAGCCCACCCCTAGTGTAGGGCTCAGTTTACCTCCTCTGAATCCACCAAAATCTGGTCTAAAGCTCAAATGTGTCCACGATCAAATTATTTTGCTCAAGATATTTCTGATAATATCATACATGTATGCCTTATCTGTCCTATTTTTTAAATGATGTTTACACACAATGTACAAAATTGCACTCTGATACTGTAAAAACAACAACGACACCCCTTTTGAGTAAGAGCTGTTGGTCAACAACATCTGGAATTTCGGCCCATTTTCTCACAACACAAATCTAATAAAAAAATATTAAAAATGAGTTGTGTTCATAAAATAAACACTCATTTATTACACATACAGTGATAATAAAAAAAATACAAAGGCTATATGTTTGGCTTTAATGTATAATGGAATCTTCACAGCATTTTAAGACACATTTCATCACTTATTTTACTGACTTGAATGTGGCTTCTAAAACAATCCGGATACCGAGGCTTCTGATACTGGTTAGCACAGGTGCAGAGACGGATTTAAATCTACAGAGAAAATACTTGATTTGTGCCCATAACATATGTAACAGACATACATTAAATCATATTAGCCAACATATTGATGTGCTGTCGAGGAGAGCAGACATTCCTTGCTAGGACCTTTTAGTTGGTCTATAAACAATGACGTTATACTCTGATGTCCGCAGACACAAAGCATTACATGGTAATTTACTGTAGATAGCTATCCATCTATTAATCTCCTTCTCAACAGTGTTTACAGGAAAACATGAACAGGGACACATTAAGACCTACGTACTTGCAGGAGAAACATCTGCACCTCATCGAAATTCGCAATAAATCACTCCGAAAAAACTGGCATGTACCACAGTACATTCTCTGGGGATGGCGTACGTCTGATACTGTTTCTCCACTCCAATAGGTCAATTGCTATTCTGGGATGAAGTCAATGGATGTAGAGCCTTTCTCCACAGGCTTTCAGAGAGAAAGGATGAGGCATAGACTTGACAGTACTTGTTAAGAAGTGACAGACAGTTCAGACATTAGAGTGTTGGTCACTGAGTGGTCGCAGGCTAGAATCCTACAGAAGTTGAAATTCTGTTGTTGTGCCCTTTAGCATTTTCTATTTTGTATTTGATCCTGTAATTCGATCGGAATAAACTGTGAACTGCCCTCCATAGCATGGACCAGTATTGGTTTGGCCTGTTAACTTGTGTGATGTGTATCAGCTGTGTAACTATGCTTACTTCAAAAGAAGTCATCACACAAGGAATGACAATTCCTTTCAGAAGTGATTGAAGAGCACAGATAAAACGTACTATTTTGATGCCTCACACGTTGTTCAACCTCAAGGCTCAAAATATTAATCAAATAGAGTTATTAGCGATTTCAAGCAACACCTTGCCTGTGGCATTAACTGTATGTGAACTGTGTTTGAATACTATGTTCAAGGGTTATCCTAGGAGTCCAATCAAATCCAACTTGATTTATATTGTACAATTCTAACATAAAATGTAAAGTGCCTAACAGGATACTTAGTCATGATAAAGAGTAACTAAAAAATAGAAAAAAACAAAGCAGTGTAAAAACAAACTTGATATAGAATAACTAAAACTAAACAAGGACTAAAAAAGTGTGCTTCCCAATATTTTTATTGAATGCCAAAACGTTGGCATCCTTCAGACATTCAGGCAAGTTGTTCCAAAAGAAATAGTCATATTGTCCCAAAGTTTTTGTTCAGAGATTTGGGGCTACTCTACGAAAAGGCCAGTGCCAAAAGATCCAAGGAGCAGAACAGTCACATATCTAAGAGGCATTTCAGAGATCTATATTTGGGTGCAAGGCCAGGAAGTCATTTAAAAATGAATAAAATAACATCAAAATCAATGTTATGCACTAGTATCTCAGGACTAGTGTCAACATTGTTATGCACTCGTGTCTCAGGACTAGTGTCAACAGTGTCATGTACTAGTATCTCAGGACTAGTGTCTACAGTGTCATGTACTAGTGTCTCAGGACTAGTGTCAACAGTGTCATGCACTAGTGTCTCAGGACCGAGATCGCAGACACATTTTAAGTCTAGTCTAGTACAAAAAAAAATAGCTAAATAGAGAGCTCTATTGACACATCTTGTCAATTTCTATCTTGCCTAGTTGTCAAAATATGACATTTCCATCACAAAACTACCTATAATTTGTCTAACAACTGCTGTTCAGTGGTCTGCAAATTGGGCCATTCCAAAACGTTGATCTTCTTCTGATGAAGCCATGCTTTTGTGGATTTGGATGTGTTCTTTGAATCATTATCATGCTGAAAGGTGAACTTACTTCATCTTCAGGTTTCTAACAGATGCCTGAAGGTTTTGTGCCAAAATTGTCTGGTATTTGGAACTGTTCATAATTCCCTCAACCCTGACTGAGGTCCCGGTTGAAGCTGAAGAAAAACAGCCCCTAAGCATGATGCTGCCACCACCATGCTTCACTGTGGGTATGGTGTTCTTTGGGTCATGTGCAGTCTTGTTTTTGTACCAAACATACCTTTTGGAATTATGCCCAAAAAGTTCAACCGTGGTTTCATCAGACCATAACACATTTTCCCATGTTTTTTTGGGAGACATGATGTTTGTTTTTGTTAACTTCAGCCATGCCTGGATGTTTTACTTTGGGCGAAAAGGCTTCTGTCTTGCCAGCCTACCCCATAGCCCATTCATATGAAGAATACGAGAGATTGTTGTCACATGTAGCACACAGCCAACTTGCCAGAAATCCCTGCAGCTCCTTTAATGTTGCTGTAGGTCCCTTGGAAGCCTCCCTGACCAATTTTCTTCTTGTCTTATAATAAATTTTGGCCCAGTGTCCAGGTCTTGGTAAAGTCTATGTTGTGCCAAATTTTCTCCACTTGATAATGACTGTCTTCACTGTGTTCCATGGTATATCTATAGGATTGGAAATTCTTTGGTACCCTTCTCCTGACCCCTCTGATGGTTAGGAAGCTTACTGTGGACCATGGCTTTTGCTCTGAGCTGCAATTAAGAACAGCTGAACTTTATTTCTGATTAATCAGAGTCCCTTTAAATGATGGCAGGTGTGTAATGACTTCTATTTAACATGAATTTTAATGTGATTGGTTTATTCTGAACACAGCCACATCCCCAGTTATAAGAGGGCGGCACCCTTATGCAACCAGGTTATTTTAAGGATTTCATTTTTATATTTTCCCCCTCAAATATTTCAGTTTGTTTTTCATTTGAATTGTTCACATTATATGTCACATCAAAATTGAAAACATTTCTGACATGATTTATCTTTGTCAAATTATTTTAAATAAATAAAACTGGCATTTTAAGAGGGATGTGTAGACTATTCATATTCACTGTATATATTTACTTGTTTTGTTTACTGTGGTTTTAATTTGGGCAGTTTACATACATTCTTTGCATGTTTGAAGAAATAATTGTGGTATCAAGTACTCAAAATAAAATTAATGTTGAGACAACCCATTCCCAATTATCAAACGTGCATTCCAATTGTAGTATTCTGCAGTGCTATGAAACTTTTAGTAACAGTTTGTGAATTTAACATTGTATGTTTAATTGCCATACTGACATATGATCAAATACAATACATTATACAGAGATATAATCCTGCATTAAACCGTATTTTGGACAATACTGCATATTAGTGTTTAGAAGCATAACTGTCAACATGAGGATCAAAGAGGTCTCAATGACAGTTAAGGAAGTAATTTGATGCTGTCCATGTTTTAAAAATATTAACATGATCTTAATGTTCTCTCTGTTGCCAAAAGCTTTTCAGGAAAAATATTTATATTTTTGGGTTTATATTTGAGTCCTGTATATGTATTCATTTATTTATTTTATAGATAGATAAAAATATTTTATAATTGGCCATTGTAAAAAAAAAAAAAAATTATTGGAGCTGTACCAATGTATTAATTGTTAAGTTGTGTGATTAGAACATATGTGGGGCACAAGAAGTTGTACCCAAAGATGATGTTGATCCTGCTGAAAAGTTTGAATACAGTTTTAAATCATAGTTTTGAAGAAACAAAGTTTTGTTTGGATTATCAGGAGCTCCTTAATATTTACACTGACACAAACAGGGTGCCTGATCCCACATTTCAACACCAGCATTCTTAATAATCTTATCAGTCAGAGGTCTGAAATTATGCACTGCATAATCTTCAAATTGTTTTGATCAAATTGATATTTCGATTTCCAAGCTAAATTTCAGCTATATTTTCCAAAAAGAATAATGCACAGAATATTTTATTAGAAATATTGCGATTATTTAAAAATCCAATTAAAAAGACACCATGGGGACTTTAAGAAAAGATGGATGTGATGGGGAGTGGTAGAACAGGAGGGGGCAAGTGGTATTTGGTTATTGAATCCCTCCAAAACCTCAGTCCAGCCAGTCCAGATGGACAACTGGAATTATGCAACAGCAGTACTACAGCCTGGGAACCTGGCCCAGAGCCTGACAGAGAGGGACTGCTGCTGGGACAAATAGGGGGGAAGGAAAGTGGGAGGAAGGCTGATGTTAAAGACAGAAAGAGCAATGTCAATTAACTGTTAGTATTGTTTGATTAGTAAGAGTCCAGGAATCTTTTCTGCTCACAACTTGCTTATCTATGAAATCTTATAGCAACCTATTTTGCAACCAGACATATTTTTGTACTCTGAGTAACACAATGTGATCTTCCCTAACCAAATACATCACAAATGATGTTATGCTCAGCCTAAATGAGAAGAAAAATTTGTGCTCAGACTGTATCTGAAAGTCTCATTATATTATACTCTGTGTGACCTTCAACATTTCCATTTATCATTTTTAAAAATCTGCTTTGTCAAATGAAACATATCACATTTTTACATATCAGGTACAATGACTTAACTCACAGCAGATTTATCCAGGTCTGAAAATATATATAATACATGTTGATAATATGCCAATGTATAAAAACATGTTCATTGTTTGGCAAAACTTTAGCCATCAATTCCTAAGCTAGTCACTTCTATCCAAAGTGGTAAGTTTCTGATGTATCAAATATTATTGTAATATAAAAAGTGAAAAGCTATCATGCCATGAAACACTTGGATATCTGTGGCATGTATCCGTCATTGCATAAAGTAATGCCCTAGATGTCTCAAGACATTAGCTCAATAATTTGCAAAATACAGCATAACACACATTTTACCTAAAAGATATGGCATTCTGGCTGCTGTCACAACATTTGATACTTGGGCAAATAGTTCAGTGTTTCTCGAACATTGATAATGAGATTATCATTTGAATCAGGTGTGATAGAGCAGGGAGAGATCCAAAACATGCAGGGCAGGGGGGTGTCCAGGAGCAGGGTTGAGAAACACTGAAATTGTTGGTCAAAATTACCTGATTAGAATTGCCAGTTAGGATGACAATAAATGAATACAACCAATAGCTCAGGCCAAAGAGAAACTAATTCCAGTGGAATTGACTTGCATTGCCCAATGATGAAGATATTGCATAGAGGTTATGCGTACAGTTTGAGTGCATGCCAAAAACGTACTATCCCAAGAAACACATTTTAAATAACTTCGCCCATTATACACTTGTGCTCAAATGTCTGCTTACCATTGGAGATCTGGTAATATTCAGCTCTGGAAAAAATGAAGAGACCACTGTTAAATTATCAGTTTCTCTGGTTTTACTATTCATAAATGTGTTGTGTTTGAGTAAAATGAAGATGTTTTATTTGTTCTATAAACTACTGTCAATATTACTCTCAAATTCCAAATAAAGATAGTCATTTTGAGTATTTATTTATAGGAAATAAAAGCTGGTCAAATTCCCCAAAAAGATGCATTGTTTTCAGACATCAAATAATGCAAAGAAAACAAATTCATATTCATTAATCAACTACAAAATACAAATATTTTAACTTAAGAAGATATCGTTTTTTTAATCACAGCTTTTATGTGTCTTGGCATGGTTTCCACCAATCTGACACATTG
Source organism: Esox niger (assembly GCA_016801105.1). Lineage (NCBI taxonomy): Eukaryota > Metazoa > Chordata > Actinopteri > Esociformes > Esocidae > Esox > Esox niger. Next base: position 19,272 of record JACXGJ010001530.1, on the reverse strand, counting down.
CTGATGGGTGACTTTATGCCACTCCTGACACAAAAATCCAAGTAGCTCGGCTTTGTTTGATGGCTTGTGACCACCCATCTTCCTCTTGATCAAATTCCAGAGGTTTTCAATGGGGTTCAATTTGACTTTGTTTAAATCAAGTGACCTTGAGTTAAACTAAGAGATGACATTATGCCATTCCACTTCGGTTCAATCCTTATGGACTTTTGCAAACTTCAGCCTGGCTCTTCTTTGCTTCTCATTGATGAAGGTCTTTTTCCTCGCTTTGCACGACTTCAACCCTGCCCCTAAAACCCTGCTTTAAACCATCCTCACCATGCACTTCACCCGAACTGCTGATTCTTTTTGTAGGTCACTTGATGTCATCCTACAGTTGTTGAGTGATATTTGAATGAGTTGACGTCATCTCGGTCAGTCATTTTCACCCTCTGCCAGTCTGTAGCTTTGATGTCTCCAATGTCTGCTGTTTAACCTTGTTCTTATGAACCGCCGTCTTTGAAATTTTCAGGATGGAAGCAACCTGACGCTCACTGTATCCCTCTGCCAGTAAAACCAGAATGTAACCCTTCTTTTCCTCACTCAAGGCTTTTCTTTTCAACTCTTTTGGCATGCTAAATAGTACATTTTAATTCTAATTACCTTTGAGGTACTACTTGCACAGTTTTTACTATACAGCTGGACCCATTGCAAGAGGGTAGTGATAACCACAGCAGTGTTTTTAATTCTTTTTCTCACCAAATTCGATTTCATTCAGCTAATCACCTAATCAGTACCTCATTAAGAAAAATGAGGTATGCCTGTGTTGGAATTCAACAGACACTGGAATGGAATGGCTGCCATGGATGTAGAGATGCTGATTTAAGAAACATTTGGAGTGGTCTCTTAATTTTTGTAGTGGTCTCTTAAAGTACCATTTGTAACGATAACATTAGTGAACAGGACTGACCAGCATTGCAAGAATAACTTTTATTCTTTTCCATCTTTATAAAGTTCAAATGACCTTGTTATGCTCCCCTTGGTTCAGTATCTAGCCTGGTCAGTGCACATACAGGAGAGCTAACAAACCCATGCCTATACACAGACACTAATTGCTATTTAAAAAGTCACAGGTGTGGGAAATTCTCTAATTGTCATTTTCACCTGTGTGTGTCACTGTGTGTCTGTAACAAGGTCCAACATTCAAGGCTATGTAAACTTTTGATCAGGGCAATTAAGTTGATTTCTGTTATCACTATGATTTATAAAGGAGCCAAACAGCAATGTGATAATAAATGGCTTCATATGATCACTATCCTTAAATCACTCATATTTTGTATAATCAGTCATATTTCCAAAATCAATTCCAAAATATCACAAATTCGACCAGGATATGAGCACAACTGTTGTCGAGACATTTGGAAATTTATATCATATTCTAGCCAAAGTGAAATTACAAAAGATATTTAAAGAGAGAATACATGTTTACACCTTCTTCAAAATAATACATTATCTGAAATGTTGTTAATATTATTTTTTTTTGTCATTTTACCCTTGACGAGGGGCTTGATTTAACCAATCATATTTTCAGGTCCTTTGTCATTGGTGTATTCTTCTAATTTTACCTGACAGGGGATATTCTGAAATAATAGTTGCATATGTTTTTCTTTGGCCACTTTTCCACAAAACGTATTTAAAAATGGGCTCAACCTACCCCAATTTCCCCTATATGTATGCAGCCTTTATGGGGCCACAAGCAAGATTTGTTTTGGGGAAGAAGTGACAACAAATGCTGTCTGGTGCCAGGCGCTGACTTGCATTTGCTACTCTAACTTGAGTTGCAAATGCAATGGCATCTGTGACACTGTGTGTGCGGTGCAAAAGTGTGTAAGAGTAGCCGGAATAATTCTTCGTAATAAAAATGGCTCCCGGTGGACCTATTTTTCCATCAAATTGTCATGTACCCTGTACATTACTGGCAGAATTACTGCCCTACTATTAGCCTTCAGTCTTGTCTGTCATCAGATTAGCACTATGGAAACACTGCTAACCAGCAGTCTATTGCTGGAGGTCACTTGAGGTAAACTATTTCCAAAACCTTCATTTAATAAGTCATATCCCAGAACAATGCGAACCAAGTGGCCAGTAGGGCAGTATTAATTGATTAACAGTCACTTAAGATGGCCCTTTGTTGTTCGGGCTTAGCTTTTCAATGGGCCTCATGTGGTTGTTTTATTTTCTTCCATTTCAAACAGAACTTAACCAGAATGTGGTTACCATATTCTTTCGACATTAAATATTCATGTTCTAAATACGTTGTTGGCAGGGGACCCGCCAAAGGGTTTCCAGGGCAGGCAACGGCCACTCTGATGAAATCATTGGACCCCCCCCACTGCCCCCCCCCCCCGCGCTTTAACTCAATAATGTATATCTTTCATAATACACTGCTCAAAAAATGTATATAATATTCAACATAGGGTCTTGATGAACGAAATGCACCGATCAGCCATGACATTATGACCACCTGCCTAATATTGTGTAGGTCCCCCTTTTGACATCATAACATCCCTGTCCCGTCGAGGCGTGGACCCCACAAGACCTCTGAAGGCGGGCTGTGGTTTCTGACGTTGGCAGCAGATTCTTTAAGTCCTGTAAGTTGCGAGGTGGGGCCTCCATGGGTCGGATCTGTTCATCCAGCTCATCCCACAGATGTTCAATTGGATTGAGAACTGGGGAGATTGGAGGCCAAATCAACACCTTAAACTCGTTGTTGTGTCCCTCAAACCGTTTTTGCTTTGTGGCACGTTATCCTGCTGAAAGAGGCCAATGCCATCACGAAATATCGTTGCTATGAAAAGGTGTACATGGTCTCTAACAATGCTCAGGTAGGTGATACGTGTCAAAGTAACATTCACAAGAATAGCAGGAGGTACTGATAGGTACTGATGACAGCAGACCGGGAACACCCCACAAAAGCTGCCGTTTTGGAGATGCTCTGACCCAGTCATCTAGCCATCACAATCTGGCCCTTGTCAAAATTGCTCTGATCCTTATGCTTTTTTCCTGCTTCTAATACATGAACTTTGAGGACAGAATGTTCACTAGCTGCCTCATATATCCCACCCACTGGCAGGTGCCATGATAACTAGATAATCAGTGTTATTCACTTCACCTGTCAGTGGTCATAATACTATGGCTGATTGGTGTATATTAAAGATTAGAATCTTTACTACACATTATGCAATTTGTTGACAACAAAAAGATGTATCAACAGTCAATGGAAACCAAAATCCCCAACCAGTTGAGGGGTAGATTCAAACTCACATTGAAAATCAATGAAAACCATTGAAATCACAGGCTGTTCCAACTTGAACTTCATCACAGCAACTCATAATGTGACTCAGTAGTGTGTTTGGCCTCCACATGCCTGTATGCACTCCCAACAACGTCTGGGCATGCTACTGATGAGACGGTGGATAGTGACCTGGGGGATCTCCTCCCAGACCTGGATCAGGGCTTCAGTGAGCTCCTGGATAGTCTGTGGCACTACTTGGTGGCGTTGGATGCACAGATACATAACCAGAGGTTCTCAACTAGATGTTGCAGGCAGCATATTGTTTACCATGGTGTTTCTAGACTCTTTCGTGTCTGTCACATGTGCTCAATTTGAACCTGCTCTCATCAGTGTAGTTTATGTGAAATAACATAATAAATGCATAGCCATATATGAAAAGGGATATGTCCCATAAACACAACCCACACACACAGAACCATTTTTTCAGAATGTAAGATATTCATGTTTTTGAAAACATTTATGTTAAAAGCCCTGTTTGTGCATTTCCATAACTCTGCTATGACTAAGAGCTGGAAATAGATCTGTGGTATACAAATCAGTGCCTTGATGAGCTCTGAAACAGAAGGGATTGAGTGTATGCTGTTGGGAGAATCTTTCGGTTAGGTCATTAGGCAATGTCCTAAAAACCTCTTTAAGGGACATCCTCAGAAAACACTGGGAGCTAGACCAAGACTGAAACATGTCTAGAACATTATTTAGTTTTATATTCTGAGAACATGGCAACTGTTATCTCAAGTTAATATAATAACTTAATAATCCCCTAAACCTCAAAAACTGGACAATTACTGTGCTTCTTAAGCTCCCCAAGTAACATGTATATTATATTGACCATGTTTGATTAGACATTGATGGAATATTTTCCTTTTCAACTTTCAGAAAACTGGAAACATGAATTTTCTTGCAACATCACATGGAACGTGTCCCCTGAAGCATTTACATTTGGTAACCAGATTCTGTATAAGTTCTGTTTGACTTAAGGGAAATGGTTTCTTGGAAACACTCCTTGCACAGTACTATGAAAACATTAGGTAATGGCCTAATGAGACTCTTAAGGGAACATTTTTGAAATGTGTGGAAACGTTTGTTGTTAGCTAGGAAGTTGTAAGTGTGCTTCAGCATTGCGCTTTGTTTGTGTTCCCTGGCGAACTGTGCTGTTGCTCCTCCCCTAATTACATTGGTCCTACAGTACCTCAATGGGCTATAAAGCCTGGCACTGTTTAAGGAGTGGCCCTTGGCCTGGTCCGAATCCAGCCCTCAGGGGCCAAGTCATGAAGATCCCAAACAAGTCGTTTGATTTAACAGATGAAATGCCAGGAAATGAGTCCCAGGCTGAGTCCAAAATGACAACGCCGTCCCCATGTAGTGCATTGCTTTCCATTAATTATAGTTCTCTGTGATTGAAATAGGGTGCCATTTGGAAGTCCTTTCTAGACCAGAAATAGTATCAGACGTTCGCCAGCAGCACCTGCATTTCAAAGACAACTATACTGTACTTCTTAACCAAACAGGGTCCACAGTTTACTTTCCAAGTCTCAGGCTATAGGCAACCAATCATGAGGCAGTGACAATACTGTACGCTCAACAAATCGGGTACGAAAACTATCTCAACAAAGCACTGGCGAAACAAACAGAGATGAAAGAGCATTTACAGTAAAAAGCGAAGGTCTGGATTATTTTTCAGAGCGTGAGGTTTTTCATGTTGACATAGGAAACTTTGAATGGTAGGGCGACTAAAACCAACATTCAGAACCCGGTACATGACTAGGTCCGGAGGAAGAGGAAAGGAGGAGAGTTTAAATTTGACCTGGGCTCAGTGGGCTGGGAAGTGTTTGTTGCTGTGTGTGAGAGGCCAGATGTTTTGGCCACATCGTTCATGAAGAACATGGAAAACTTAAGGAAAGGAAGACTGGGTTTGCCGCCACATCGGGGAGAGAAGCTGATGAATTCCTGGTGCAGAGAGCAACGTCTGTGTGTGTGTGTGTGTGTGTGTGTGTGTGTGAGTGAGCGTGTGCATGTGAACTTGAACAATGTGAGGTGGAGGGGGAAGGACAGGCCTGGTCTGAAAGTTACACTAAAGGGGAAAGAGGTACCTGTCAAAAAGCAGTTAGGTGAATGGGTGTTTTGTCTTCTAAGGGTGTTTCGTCCACTTTAAGGGGGCCCGTTGACAGACATTGTAGTCTTTGATGACAACCTTGAAGGACTCCACTTTTTACATATTTTGTACACACACACACACACACACACACATTGGAAGACACCTCCCGCCGAGACACACCAAAATACACAGAAAGGTACATACCTGGACTTCTTCCCTCCGAACACACATTCTTTGTCACTCAAGGCCACCGGTTAGCGCCTCCCTCCTCCACTCCAGCGTGAAACCTCTCCCCTCTTCATCTCTCAGCTCATCGCTCCGTCACAACAATAGAGTCCATCTCATCCATCACTGTGACACCAAGGTACAGAGTACAGGATGTCCTTCTGCTTTGGTTTGGAGCGAATGTTCTTGAAATAATGGTTATTTACAGGAATCCACAAAGGCTAATGTTTATGTACTGTAATGTGGCTTTTTTTTTGGATCCCCATTACTCATGAGCTTTAAGCTGTAAATTGACGGTTTGGGGCTTAGGAGGTACTCCCCATTGAACAGATTTTTTTTCTATATAAAAAAACTGCATGTGTGCCATGAGAGAAAATCTGCTACATGTGCTTTTGAAACTGTCACCCATTCTAAGCTTGTAAATTCACCACCTTGTTATACAAATACGAACCGCATATGCCAATCTGTCTCTCTCACGCCACACCCAAATGATCAGAAGAACCTCGACTCTTTCCTTTCTCTTGTCCTCTGCACACTCGAGGGTGCAACCGATCGTTTCTCCAGTCGCAAAATTGCAAATGTGTGAACTCATAATGAGTGGTTTTCTTCCATTTTCTCTAGGTGTTACACAGTGTTAAGCGCGTTTCATATGACGGGCTCCCACACACCCACTGGTTCATGTCGCCCATTAGATATTAACACATCGTTAGGACGAAAAGATTGGGTATTTAGAAATATCTATGAAACAATAAGCTGTTCGTGCAGCTCTCCCTCTGCCCCAGTTATCTGGGCATAGAGTAGAGGGCCCGGTGACTGCCAGTTTGCTATTTATATGCAGAGTGTTTGTTTTGTTTGGATGCGACAACTGGGTACCTCCCGAAACAGGCTAATACAATTAATTAAAAGCAGTCACCATGGTCTTTGGCTCCAGAAGATACCCTGTGTTCAAGAGAGTGTAGGAGCACGCAAACGCCTTCTCGTTCATCGTTTTTCCATCATACGCCTATTCCCTGACGGAGAGCAGTTCCGTGCACAGGGCCAACCAGGGGTGCTACAACTGGACCGCAGGCTCTGCACGGGGACAGTCTGTGATGTTATCATAAGAGACTATGTCCCATGTTGTGGTGATAGACATTTCGGAACATTTGGTTAATTTAGTCCGGTTGGCATTAGTCCAATTGAGAACAAATTAGGGACATCCAGTGGTATAGCGTGCTACTGGTGACCACTCCAACTGGCTTATCCCATATAAATGAGTGGGTACAATTTAAAGTCACCACTTCAGTGCTTTGCCTCCCCTCTACTGTGACAGCTGTCCTCACTTACTACCGCCAAAGGAGTGATAATCCCTACTGTTTTGACCCTGTGTGTGTGTGTGTGTGTGTGTGTGTGTGTGTGTGTGTAGGTATGTGGCAGTGCTACCCCAACATAGCTTTGTAGTGGCGGCCAACTAGACATCAGCAGTTATGACTTGAAGACAGAGGTTCAATGACTGACCGGATTCTCACCAACGGTCACCCTCGCCCAGACTGGTACGGAACGCTCAAATCTCTGGGAAGTAAAGAGTCTGTGTATAAAGGGGCCAAAGTTAAATGAAAATCCCTTTTAATAGGAACTGACATTTGCAGTATGTTGGATCAGGGGTTCATGGGAAGCACTCAGAGGTGGCACCATTATCCGAACTCCATAAGCGCTGCACTTGTGTGACCCACTTTTTTTATGTTTGTGAACTTTTAGCGACAGAAATGTGTTATTTCTGGAGGAAAAATAATAAAAGTTAAGATCATGACATAACTGCAGAGGGCATAGCATGGATTAACACACAGAACACAAATGGATCATTGTTGAGACAGTCAAGGTCGACAGTCAGTTCATGTTGTTCCTGAGTGACTGGCTATCTATGCACAAGAAGTATGTCCAATTACAATTCTGTTCATACAGCCATCAATATGAATGTATATCAATTGCCTCAATCATTATCTCTGAAAAAAAGCTCCAAAGAAAGCAGGACCTTGCCTTCTCCACTGTCTTGCCAAATTCACTAACAGCAATAACACAGTGACATGCCAAGCGAGGAAACATTTATTGCTGGTCGTGACAGATGGGCTTCTTCCTGCCAACTGGAAGGTCGTAGCGTAAGTATCCACAGCAGTGGAGGGAGACCATGTCTCCATTCGCAGATGCGTTTAAAGGAACGTCCTGCAGTGTCGCTGTGATTGAGGGGGCTGCGGTTGAACCAAATTGCTGGAGGAGGGCAGTCTTTATTACATGGCTTTAAATCAGGGCTGGAGTGACTGTCGGCATTGGATATGTGACTGATAACTTAATGACGGGACTGCAACGCAGAATGCGTAGCAAACGTTTCGTAAATGCTCGTAAGACATCTCCCGGTCAGTTGTCGCTGCAGGGCTTTGCCGATATTTCTGTAAACATATCGCATATCATTTGTTTGTTTCTTAGTTTACACAACACGTACCTTTTCTCGTTGAGGATCAAAAAGCCCATTATGGTAAGCTGTGTGGATGGTTTCTTGGCGACCAGTTTTCCCAAAAACAAACAGTCTCCGGGACTATTATCGGGCCGCCATTTTAGCTGGTTCAAGCCTCGTTCTGTCTGACCGCATCAATCGCCATCTTCCCTAAGTGCCCTGACACTCCTATCTCTCGGGCACTCAGCGAAGTCTAAAAACACAACATGACAGGCTCCTCTGGCGAAGTCCCAGTAGGAGAGGAGAGGTGTGCTTTGTTATGGTGTCCTAAGACAACACTGACACAACAGCAGCTGACAAGGGGCCTCCTGTCTTCAGGTAATTATCATGTCTGTCTACTTTTAGTGAGACTAAGACATCTCTCTGGCATTGCCGCGTACCCCCTGGGTAATGAAATAAGATAAGTAAGCCAGGCAACAGTCATTGTTGCACAACATGAGCATACAGAAAAATATTAATGTTTGTGGGAAAGGGTTGCTCCCACAGTTGTAGTGGGGTGTAGGGTTTAGGTTAGGTTTATGGTAAGGAGTTTGGGGTTTGGGGTTAATGGATTGGACTAGTTCCTCCTCATCCAAATATACTGTGTCTGTGAAAAACAGGGCTGCGATATATAGACTTACGTTGGATGAAGGCTGAACCCAAAAGGACCTGGGCTGGGTCTTTTTTGTAGTACTAAATCTCCTCTAGAGTCTGGTTTCAGCTACTGGTAATGGAGCTATCCCAATATCTTTGTTCTCTATGATGCATGTCCCATTAGCACTTATGCAAGTTATTCTACAAAGGAGACTATATGAATTCCAATCCCACAGTGGTGTATTATGCTCACATTTTGTTATTGCTGTCACAAACTTCCAACTGTATTCAGCTATTCCTGAATATGTATATATATTGATTTCCGACTGTTCCGACTCTTTAGAGGAGTAAAGTTTTGATCTACTTTTGCTCTGTTTGTTCTGAAAAGAAAACAATTAAACGCTTCACCTGAGGCTAAGTAGAGGGCACAGCAAACTGACCCCAATACTAAACCGTAACCAGATGAATAGCAGCATTTCTCTATTACCATATCTATATACACACACCACTATTCAAAAGTTTGGGGTCCCATAGAATTGTACATTAGAGTACCATCAGATTTATCAGAAATAATGTGTAAACACTGTCAATGTTGTGAATGACTATTGTAGCTAGAATCAGCTGATATCACTCTCTGCATAGAACAGCCCAAACTGGCTCTAACCAGAATAGAAAGAGGAGTAGGCCCGGTGCACATATGAGCAAGAAGACAAATACCTTAGAGAGGACAAACACAACAATGAAGGGGCGACTCCAGGATGCTGGCCTTCTAGGCAGAGGCAAAGCAAGAGTCATATTTGTTTGTTTATTTGTTTGTTTATTAGGAACCACATTAATTAACGCTGTAACATCATATTAGTCTTCCTGGGGTCCGACACAGTACTCATACATTTAACATACAATTGTATACTATATATATATATATATATATATATATTTATATATATATATATATATATATACAGATGCTGGTCACATAATTAGAATATCATCAAAAAGTTGATTTATTTCAGTAATTCCTTTCAAAAAGTGAAACTTGCATAATGTATACCATCATTAAACACAGACTGATATATTTCAAGTTTTCATTCCTTTTAATTTTGATGGTAATAACTGACAACTAATGAAAACCCCCATCAGAATATTGTGAAAAGGTTCAATATTGAAGACACCTGGTGCCACACTCTAATCAGCTAATTAACTCAAAACACCTGCAATGGCCTTTAAATGGTCTCTCAGTCTAGTTCTGTAGGCTACACACTCATGGGGAAGACTGCTGACATGACAACTGTCCAAAAGACAACCATTGACATCTTGCACAAGGAGGGCAAGACACAAAAGGTAATTACTAAAGACGCCGGCTGTTCACAGAGCTCTGTGTCCAAGCACATTAATAGAGAGGCAAAGGGAAGGAAAATATGTAGTAGAAAAAAGTTTACAAGCAATAGGGATAACCGCACCCTGGAGAGGATTGTGAAACTAAACCCATTAAAAAATGTGGGGGAGATTCACAAAGAGTGGACTGCAGCTGGAGTCAGTGCTTCAAGAACCACCACGCACAGACGTATGCAAGACATGGGTTTCAGCTGTCGCATTCCTTGTGTCAAGCCACACTTGAACAAGACACAGCGTCAGAAGCGTCTCGCCGGGGCTAAAGACTAAAAGGACTGAACTGCTGCTGAGTGGTCCAAAATTTATGTTCTCTGATGAAAGTAAATTTCGCATTTCCTTTGGAAATCAAGGTCCCAGAGTCTGGAAGAAGAGAGGAGAGGCACAGAATCCACGTTGCTTGAAGTCCAGTGTAAAGTTTCCAGAGTCAATGATGGTTTGAGGTGCCATGTCATCTGCTGGTGTTGGTACACTGTGTTTTCTGAGGTCCAAGGTCAACGCAGCCGTCTACCAGGAAGTTTTAGAGCACTTCATGCTTACTGCTGCTGACCAACTTTATGGAGATGCGGATTTCATTTTCCAACAGGACTTGGCACCTGCACACAGTGCCAAAGCTACCAGTACCTGGTTTAAGGACCATGGTATTCCTGTTTTTAATTGGCCAGTAAACTCGCCTGACCTTAACCCTATAGAAAATCTATGGGGTATTGTGAAGAGGAAGATGCAATATGCCAGACCCAACAATGCAGAAGAGCTGAAGGCTACTATCAGAGCAACCTGGGCTCTCATAACACCTGAGCAGCGCTACAGACTGATCGATTCCATGCTACGCTGCATTTCTGCAGTAATTCAGGCAAAAGGGGCCACAACTAAGTATTGAGTGCTGTACATGCTCATACTTTTCATGTTCATACTTTTCAGTTGGCCAACATTTCAAAAAAAGCTTTTTTGTATTGGTCTTAAGTAATATTCAAATTTTCTGAGATACTGATTTGGGGGTTTTCATTAGTTGTCAGTTAGAATAATCAAAATAAAATAAAAGTAATGAACCCCTGAAATATATCAGTCTGTGTGGAATGATTGTATACATCAGGCAAGTTTCACTTTTTGAATGGAATTACTGAAATAAACCAACTTTTTGATGATATTCTTATTATATGACCAGCACCTGTATATACATTCACATTACTTACAAAGATACCAAATCAAAAGAACAAAAATAAAAGACAATATCAGCAAGCAAGGTGAGTGATCCACTGTTGGTTTAGTCATTTCATTGTATTGAAAACATTTTCATTGGTTTCTTGAAAATGGCACTGGTATTTTAAGAATGTAATCTGGTAGAAAATTCCATTCTGTAACGGCTGGGTAAATTGCAGTAGATTTGAGGAGATTTTTCTGATAACATGCTGCATTCACTTTGCATTCAATTTTTACAAGATTCCCTGTGCCTTTAGAGCTCACACATCCCCAAAACATCAGTAAGCCGCGACAGTGGGGATGGTATTTTGTTTACTATAGGCCTTGTTGACCCCTCTCCATATATAGTGCTTATGGTTGTGTCAATAAAACTTCTGGTCTCATCACTCCAAATTACTGTGTGCCAGTAGCTGTGAGGCATGTCATGTTGTCGGGCATATTATAACCAGGATTTTTTATGGCATTGGCGCAGTAAAGGCTTCATTCTGGCAACTCGACCATGCAGCTAATTTTTTTCATGTATTATCTTTCCAGAGCAGCCACATTTCTGCAGAGGTTACCTGTGGGGTTTTCTTTGTATCCCGAACAATTCTTCTAGAAGTTTTGGTTGAAATCTTTCTTGGTTTACCTGACCTTGGCTTGGTATCAAGAGATGCCTGAATTTTCCACATCTGAATAAGAGATTGAACAGAACTGACAGACATTTACAAGGCTTTGGATCTCTTTTTATATAGTCTTCCATCTTTATAAAGTTCAATTGCCTTGTTACACTGGTCTTTTAACCGTTATTTACAACTCCCCATGGATCAGTATCTAGCCTGCTCAGTGCAGCCACGTGAGAGCTAACAAACTCCTTGACTATTTATATACACACACTAATTGTAATTAATTTAAAAAGCCACAGGTGTGGGAGATTTACCTTTAATTGCCATTTTCACCTGTATGTGTCACCTTGTGTGTCTGTAACAAGGCCAAACATTCAAGGGTATATAAACATATGATCAGTGCCATTTGGGTGATTTCTGTTATCATTATGATTTACAAAGAAGCTAAACAACTATGTGATATTATCAGTGTTTAGTCCATGTCAGTCTAGCATCCAACACAACGCCAAGTAGCTTAGTCTTTTTAACCTGTTCTAATTGGTTAACACCGAGTAATAAGTTGGAGATTACTGACCAACATATATCTAGGTCCGTACACCATACATTTTGTTTTAGAAATAATCAGTTCAAATGTGTTCCTCCTTACCCACTCAGCCACAGTTCTTAGCTCCATGCTCAGTACACCTGTTAGTTCTTGATAGGATCATGCTACACCGTACATAGTTAATAACATTTATAAACAAAGAACATAAAATAGGTCCTAAGCAACTACCCTGAGGAAACCCACACTGTAGCTCCTTGCGCTCAGAAAAGCTATAAAATAAGATTATAAATACTAATGTAATTATAAATAGTTTCTGCCTTCTCCTGGACAGTGCCATTAAATCCATGGCATTTTAGTTTTCCAAGCATCAAACCATGCTCAATAACATCAAAAGCAGCACTACAATCCAACGCCAATGCCCCCACTAGCCTCCTGTCATCCAAGCTCTTCAGGCAAACATCAGTCATTTGTGTTAATGCTGTGCTTGCGAAATGCTTCTCTATACAGTGGGTAGAACAAGTATTTGATACACTGCTGATTTTGCAGGTTTTCCTACTTGCAAAGCATGTAGAGGTCTGTCATTTTTATCATGAGTACACTTCAACTGTGAGAGACGGAAACTAAAACAAAAATCCAGAAAATCACATTGTATGATTTTTAAATAATTACTTTGCATTTTATTGCATGACATAAGTATTTGATCACCTACCAACCAGTAAGAATTCCGGCTCTCACATGCCTGTAAGTTATTCTTTAAGAAGTCCTCCTGTTCTCCACACATTGTATTAATTGCAACTGTTTGAACTCGTTACCTTTATAAAAGACACCTGTCCACACACTCAATCAAACTGACTTCCTACCTCTCCACAATGGCCAAGACCAGAGAGCTGTGCAAGGACATCAGGGATAAAATTGTAGACCTGCACAAGGCTGGGATGGGCTACAGGACAATAAGCAAGCAGCTTGGTGAGAAGGTAACAACTGTTGGCGCAATTAATAGAAAATGGAAAAAGTTCAAGATGACTGTCAATCTCCCTCGTTCTGGGACTCCATGCAAGATCTCACCTCATGGGGCATCAATGATCATGAAGAAGATGAGGGATCAGCCCAGAACTAAATGGCAGGACCTGGTAAATGACCTGAAGAGAGCTGGGACCACAGTCTCAAAGAAAGCCATTAGTAACACATTACGCCTAAAGGGATTAAAATCCTGCAGCGAATGCAAGATCCCCCTGCTTAAGCCAACGCATGTCCAGGCCCATCTGAAGTTTGCCAATGACCATCTGGATGATCCAGAGGAGGAATGGGAGGTCATGTGGTCTGATGGGAAAATGAATAGTTCCAGATCAACAGTTATTTAACCAGAAGATATTTGCAGACCAGTCAGTGTGTCCATTCTGACCCCTGTCCACTGCCGAAAGCGCTTACAATGGGCACGTGAGCCTCAGAACTGGACCACAAAGCAATGGAAGAAAGTGGCCTGATCTGATTAATCACATTTTCCTTTACATCACGTGGATGGCCGGGTGCATGTGCATCGCTTACCAGGTGGAGGCAGTGTGATGCTTTGGGCAATGTTCTGCTGGGAAACCTTGGGTCCTGCCATTCATGTGGATGTTACTTTGACACCTATCAACTACCTGAGCATTGTTGCAGACCATGTGTACCCTTTCATGGCAACAGTATTCTCTGATGGCATTGGTCTCTTTCAGCAGGATAATGGGCCCTGCCACAAAGCAAAAATGGTTCAGAAAGGGTTTGAAGAACACAACAACGAGTTCAAGGTGTCAGTACAATCGAGCATCTGTGGGATGTGCTGGACAAACAAGTTTGATCCATGGAGGCCCCACCTCACAACTTACAGGACTTAAAGGATCTGTTGCTAACGTCTTGGTGCCAGATACCACAGCACATCTTCAGAGGTTTAATGGAGTCCATGTCTTAATGGGTGAGGGCTGTTTTGGTGGCAAAATATTAGGCAAGTGGTCATAATGTTATGGCTGATTGGTGTTTGTTATGCCTGAGTAATTCAGAATAATTTGTAATCTAGATTGTCAGTTCCTGGAGATCAGTCATCAGAGAGAGATAACCGAATCCCGACAATGTATTTTTCTACATGGTGGAACTCAAACATGCACTGACTTCTTTTCATGAAACAGTCTTTTGTGACACTAAGTAATCTTTTACAATCATGGCATTTTTTAATTTGTCCACTTTGCTTGTAAAGTAGTCGTTAAAATAATTGTCAATGTCTCGTGGTTTAGTAATAAATACCTTGTGTGTGTGTCAAAAGTGGCAGGCACATTTGACTTCCTCCCCATTATATTATTCAGAGTCGTCCACAGCTTTTTCCCATCATTCTTAACACAATTTATTGTGACCCTATAAAATTCAGATTTCGGCTGAGCTTACATAATTGCAAAAAGGGCTACTAATGATCATATAGCCTTTTAAAGTGATATACTTGGATTAGCAAACACAAGGTGCCATTGGAACACAGGACTGATATTTGCTATATATATATACATACACACACACAAATAGTATATATACATATACAAATTTGGTTAAAGTTCTGCAATTAATGGCATTCAACATTAGGGTTAAGTTTAGGGTTCGGGGTTAGTGAGTCCTCAGAAGAATATAAAAAGTGTCTGTGTATGGAGTTGCAGAATTTCCATGATTACGCAATACTGTATCTATCCAATCTCCTCCTGTGTCCAAACTTGCTCAATCAGTGAGCTCAGCACTTCTGATACAGATCTGTCCCGTCAGTGGAATCTTCTCTCATGCCTCACTTTCTCCTCAGTAGTTTATGTGACTGTTTTCACACTCTGCACTTTCTCACAGGCAAGACAGAGAACTTTCAAGGTCAATTGACAAAGTAGGGGCTCTTAAAAGGGTATATTGACACTTCGCTCTTCGACATTGTGTGAATCATCATGGACTCGCTGCATCGTCACACATGGCAGTTTGCAGACACTTTTCAACTTAAACCGAGCTCCAGGAGCTGTCCGTTACAAAGGCAGGCCTTCGTCCATGTCAGGAGAATCATCTTAGGACATGTTATGCACAGGTCACCTTCATCGGAGGGGGTCACTCAAATGATGTGAGCGCAG
Organism: Esox niger; assembly: GCA_016801105.1. Classification (NCBI taxonomy): domain Eukaryota; kingdom Metazoa; phylum Chordata; class Actinopteri; order Esociformes; family Esocidae; genus Esox; species Esox niger. Next base: position 3,703 of record JACXGJ010001530.1, on the reverse strand, counting down.
TGACAAGTGTGTGTGTGTACGTATCTCCACGTCCGAGTGTGTGCACAATTTTATGCATGTTCGTGCGTACCTGTGCGTGACAAGGAAACAGCAGGTTTGATATGTGTTTATATGAGATATGCATCCAGTTACAGACGATGTGGGCCATGGATAAGAACATTATTTGTACCATTACACTGTGTTCATAGAAGTGGGGTTTTGTATGGATCACAGAAAGACAGGTAAATGTTTTGTCAAAAGCAAATGGGGATCTGAATAAAATAACATCATAGCAAGAAACAATCAGTCAGTTCTCCTTATTTCATAATATGAAACCAGGAGGTGTTTCATCTTTAAATCTTTCCTTTTTCATTCACATGCTTTTGGTTTCAGGCACATTCTTTCAGAATACACTGGCAAAACATACTGAAGAAAGGTGATTCATCCTCAACATTATAAACTATCTCTAAATAAGTAGTGTTAGTATATGAGATTTCTCCTCTGACATATTTATCGTTTCGGTTGAAGTGTGATTGAAGGGTTCACTGTGGTATACAATGGTTGCCTGTTTGACTAATTTGATAGAATGTGATTAAATGAACAAACCAGTAAGCTACATATGGTTTTATCAAGACAGGGACAAAAGTAGCCAGATAAGGTTCACTTAACTTTTATTGCAGAATCTTTGATGCAAACACGTTCTTGTAAAAACGCAAAGCCCTGGGCTATGCATGATTTGAACCAATGCTAGCAACCAGGAACAAGATGAGGGGGCGGGGCAACGGAGAGTTGAGAGACAGACCAGGGGGCGGGGCCACGGAGAGTTAAGAGACAGAGAAGAAGAGTATACGAAGACAGAGAAAACAACTCAGCATATTTTACACATACACACAAATGTGCAAGCACACCCACGTGGACACACAAACTCATCCACACACACATGCAGGTGGCCACACAGACAAGCTCTGAGCAGTAGGTTGAGTCTGCAGTGATTAGGGCCCCAATGCCATTTTAAGGTAGTTGAAACCAAGTCACCCGTACTCTCATGTCTTGCCTGAGTGATTTTAATAATCAGCACAAAGTTTACAGGATCCTGTAGGAGGGGTGCTCCGGGAAAGACATTGCCACTTGCTGCATAAGGTCAACAACGAGAAATACAAGATATGGTTCGACTTCACATATTATCAGACACACACAAGTATACAATCCTGTTTTCTGTAAGTTGAAACTTGTCAACAAACTGTGTGATTTCAGAATTAAGAAATCCTGTCTTGGCATGAAGCTCAATAAAGCTCAATAAAGCTAGTGTTGGTTGGGGTTAAATTGTTTGTGCGTGTGTGTGTTTGCATGGGTTTTTTGTTATTAAAGATTCTTGAGGGTCTTAAAAGTTGTCCATCCAGTAATAGTTTCTGCTATAGGGCCCAGTAAGCTTCACAGATAGTATGAAAAGAGTTAAGGTTTGTTAGGGCTTTCCAACATGTTTTAACCCCAAACCTCAACACTCTTTCTTGGAAAATCCTAAATTCAGCAATCACTCATTGCATTATGCACTGATGCCAATGGGGAAACAGTGGAGTTGAGGACAGCTTGACCACAAGTTTAAATGCTTCTGAAGAAACTGAGAGAAAGATTCAGCAAAGTAGTAAATCATGGGGTCCCCCAAGAAGTTTGGCTTTCCAATGGGATCCATATTTCCTGGAAACTACCATGAAATGCCGAGGAACTCTCGAGGCATTCAAAACAACAGATTCTGAGAAAGCAGTATTTGTTTGTACTTGTTAGGTGTTCAAATATCTTCTGGTTAAAGCATTGTTGTACTGGAAATATTCATTTTCCCAACACGTTTTCAGTCTTGGTGCTACCAGTACCAGGTGACCTGCTGTGACATACAAGCAGACAGGCTGACAGAATACTAATGAGTCAGCCTTCATGCTGTCTGATGCCCACATCTATTCATTGACCGGAACTGGGACAGGCTACTCAGCACTCAAATAGATCTAGTTTCTGCTTCCTCTGCCTCTCAACTTCTTTTCTGGACTCTGACCAGACACACACACACACACACACACTCACTCATTCGTACACACACATTTTTTTATTGTACTCTCCTGTCTAGATCTGTTTTTTACTTCCTGCTCTCCTTGGCTGTCCTGCATGGGAGTTGCAAGACAGTCTCTGCTGCTTTGAGGTTTGTCTTGCCAAGCTATAGCTGCGACATTTACTTCTAATTTAGTGCAGTCTCCTGACGATCCAGGGATTTCTTTGGCAAACACTGCATCATGGGTAATGTACACAGTCATCCTAATAAGTCAGATAGTATACTTTTAATGTCAACTAGCTCCAGGCTGACCTCTGACCTTTTCGCATGCACAGTCAGAAAAAGATTGTGATTCTCAACAAAATAAATGTTTTTTCTTCCTTTCAGAATAATGAGGACCAGTCAGCGGTAACTCTTTAGCACAGTTCCCGTGGTTACAGCCCAGTTGAGGGTAAGTGTGTCAGAGAGAAGACCTCAGTCACACGGCCACGATAACCCCCCTCTAGGCTTGATAAAGACAGACCAAGATGAACTCATTGACACACACTGAGGGGATACAGTAGGCCAGGGGTCGAGAACTAGGTCTGGCCTCGGGCCACATTTCTTTTGCTGAGCTATTAGTTTGGCTAGCCAGGATATAATTACCAAAATCGCTGCACTACTAAAAAGGCCTTGCACTATTAATTTCACAAAATGTTTAACACATCTGGATAGTATAAAATAAATTCAACAAAAATAAGAACAATTTCTATCTGGTTACACTGATAGACACCAAGACCTCTTTTAAAAGATACAGTATTTGCAATCACAGTACGATGTTGCTCTTAACTGTTTTATATACAGGATAGTTAAAATAGATCTTTCAAGAATAAATGGACACCGAAGTATATACATTCTTACAATCTGTCCAACCATTCTTACAGTATCTGTCCAACCATTCTTATAATATCTGTCCAACCATTCTTACAATATCTGTCCAACTATTATAATATCTGTCCAACCATTCTTACAATATCTGTCCAACCATTTTTACAATATCTGTCCAACCATTCTTACAATATCTGTCCAACTATTTTTACAATATCTGTCCAACCATTCTTACAATATCTGTCCAACCATTCTTACAATATCTGTCCAACTATTATAATATCTGTCCAACCATTCTTACAGTACCTGTCCATCCAAAATTATTACTATCAGCAAATATTATAACCTACTTTCTAAATTTTTTATCCAACCCACATGCAAACAAAATGAAATGTATTTTGCAAAGCAATATGAAAGATGTTTGGAAAGGTAAAAAAATGTCCATAATATATCTGCAGTAAAAGTGGAATAAATCTGAGATTTATTTACCAGAACATTGTGGCTGCGTATAGGTGCTCATCTGTAAAGGCTGAATTTATATTGTTCAACCAAAGGCAAAACACACTCTCTCTTCTCTCTAGAGATAAAATCCTTTCTCTCCAACCCATCGAAAATCAATGGCATGTCATGTCCTGGCTATGCCCCTAGCCATCTTTGCGCTGGCTGGGGCCATAGCCAGGACATGGCCTAAATAGGTGGCTCTAGCCACCTCTATGTGCTTTGGTTTCCCCAATTGGAGGCAGGTGTTCGTTATTGCCTCCAATTGGGGAACCTACTTATGTTGAATGTTTGTGCACGTAGTTGTGGTTTATTTTGGTT